>JFZS01000504.1:0-12372 GCA_000709145.1 Balansia obtecta B249 | reverse complement strand
GTGAGGATCATTTTTTTTTTTTTTCTCTGTGTCGGGACTATCGGTGGATGGATGGACGTGGTGGTGATGTGGGTGTGCGAGACGGACACTTGGACGCAGCTGACATGACGTACGTTGCTGCTGCCCCGCCGTGGGGCAAAGTGGTAAGGATTGCCCAATCATCTCCCTGCCTGCAACTACCAAGATGGAACACCCCCCCATTCCGCGTCCCGTCCCTTGATCGCATCCTCCATCTACGACCTCACAACATCACGCACCCTCGCCAACCAGCCTCGCAACAGCATCGATGCCCACGTTCCCCCCGCTCAGCACGACCCCGAGATCCCACCCCTCCGCCCCGCCCTCCCGCTCAACCATCTCGCGAAAGTCCTCGTCGAACAGCGCGGCCGCGAGCCCGACACACGCGCTCGGCTCAACCACGACCCTCATCCGCCCAAACACAAGCCTCATCGCGGCCGCAATCTCCTCCTCCGTGACGGCGTACATGCCGCTCACGAGGCCCCTCTCGTAGATGACGCCCCACGGCCACCTGCCCAGCGGCGTGCGCAGCCCGTCGGCCACGGTCCGCGACGACACGCTCTCGACCCTCTGGCCCGCGTAGAAGCCTCGCCTGCCGTCGTCGGCGCCCTCGTAGCTCGGCTCCGCGCCGAAGACGCGGATGCCCGTCCCCTCGGCCGCGAGCGCCACCCCCGAGAGCATGCCGCCGCCGCCGCACGGCGCCATGATGCCGTCCAGGCCCTTTGCCGACCCGTCCTCGCGGCTGGCCAGCTCGGCCCGCACTTGCTCCTCCAGCTCGAGGCCCAGCGTGCCCTGGCCGAGCATGATGTCCGGGTGGTCGTAGGGCGGCACGAGGCGCGCGCCCGTCTCGGACATGACCTTTTCGGCCGCCGCCTCGCGCTCCGTCGACGTGCTGCCGCTGAAGTGCACCGTTGCGCCGTAGCCTCTTGTCGCGGCCACCTTTTGCGGCACCGACGTGCTGGGCATGACGATGTGCGCTTTGATCTTGTTCTCGCGCGCCGCGAGCGCGAGCGCCTGCGCGTGGTTGCCTGGCTTTGTCGTCAGTTTGATGGCTGCGTCGTGTGTCTCCCCTCGCCAAGTGTGACATGCAACGGAAAAGAGAAGATGTCGGGAGTGAGAATATCGCTTGTTTTCTGTCCCCGTCATCTTCATCAACCACGTGAAATACTTGGCCAGCCCCCCTTTCTTCATCCATTCTCACGTGTCCATACCAATACTCCAAACCCCAGCACCGCGCGCCCAACGCGGAAATAGAGAAAAGAAGGGACTAAAGCGTAAACAAAGATAAAACCAAACTCACCGGAACTATGCGTCACAACCCCCCTCTCCTTCCCCCCGCCCTCAACCCACCCCTCCTCCATCATCAACCTCTCCAGCGCATGAAACGCACCGCGGACCTTGAACGCCCCGGCCCGTTGCAAGTTCTCGCACTTGAACCACAGCCTCATCTTCGGACATGCAGGCCTCCTTCCCTCAAATCGCGTGCCCTTCAGATCCCGTGCCGAAGAAGCCATATCCGACAGGGTACGGTTCGTGAGCACGGGCGTGCGATGGACATGTGGCTTTATCGCCGCGTGTGCTTCCTGGACCGAGAGGCGGCAGAGGGGCGGTGACTTGGTGGCCATTTTTCGATGAATAGACAATTTAAAGTGGTGCGAATGAGTATATACGCACTCTTGGGATACAAAAAGTATGAGGACCAACTGGTGGTTGGATGGTGGTGAGGAACCGAGGAATAATTAATTGGCTTGCATATAGAACACCCAAGTACGAACAAGGACGGACATGCATGTTTGATCCGAATCCCAGGCCCACACCGGATGGCCACGGACCTTTGTATCGTGCTTCCACCGACGCACACCCTGGAAGATTTTAAAAAAAAAAAAAAGGGCCAGCAAAATGTTCCGTACATCAAGTCATAATGCAACAGATGGCGTTCATACTTTTATTCGGTATCACAGTAGCTGCCCTCACGGGCGCAAAATCTCCTCCGCTCATCTCAATATTTAGCAAGTACAATAAATCGGATCAAGGTCAATTTCCATTTTCCAAAAGACTCCCATGTGCGTTTTCAGACATGTCAACAAGTATCAAAAACAACAGAGGAACACCCTTATTTTACTTTTGGTTCTCGGGTCGCAGAGAGCTGTAACACACAATCAAAATTAGCAACCGATATGTCTTGGAAGTCGAGGGAGAAAAGAAAGAGAGAAAAAAAAAATAAAAGGATCAACGCACCGAACGGCCTTGCCGGCTCTCCAGATCTCCAAGTTTCGAATCTCCTCCATCTCGGCCTCGTATCGCTGACGGTAATCGGCCTGGCCGTTGTATTCCAGAGATCGCTTGGTCTCAGAGCCATCCTTGACGGCATCGTACAGGTTGTTGAAGACGGGCTTCAGCGCTTCCTTGAACTTGGGAGTCCAATCGATGGCGCCACGACGAGCAGTGGTGGAGCAGGCCTCGTACATCCAGTCCATGCCGTTGGCACCAATCAGAGGGTACAGGCTCTGGGTGGCCTCCTCAACAGTTTCGTTGAAGGCTTCGCTGGGGCTGTGGCCACGCTCACGCAAAACTTCGTACTGAGCGAGGAACATGCCGTGGATGCCACCCATTAGACAGCCACGCTCACCATACAGGTCAGAATAGACTTCCTTCTCAAAGGTGGTCTCGTACAAATAGCCGGAGCCAATGGCAACACCCATGGCAATGGCCTTCTCCTTGGCCTTGCCGGTAACGTCCTGGTAGACGGCAAAGGAGGAGTTGATGCCACGGCCCTCACGGAACAGAGTTCGCACGGTGCGGCCAGAGCCCTTGGGGGCGCAGAGAATGACATCGACATTGGCAGGGACGTCGACCTTTGTGAGATGCTTGAAGACGGGGGAGAAGCCGTGAGAAAAGTACAGAGTCTGTATTTATCAAAAGAATCAGCATGTTGTCTTTGAGGGTATTCGCCAGCGGCGTGGCTCGCAGTGGCAGCAAAGTCTGCAGAGGCCCTCGGAAATACTGGAACATGGAGATGGCTTACCTTGCCCTCGACAATCTGGGGCTTGATAGCAGGCCAGGTCTCGGACTGGGCGGCGTCGGAGAGCAAGTTCATGATGATGGTACCACGCCCAATGGCTTCATCAACCTCGAACAAGTTCTTGCCAGGGACCCAGCCATCCTGGACAGCGTCCTTCCATGACTTGCCATTCTTGCGAACACCGACAATGACGTTGAGGCCGTTGTCGCGAAGGTTCAGGCCCTGACCGTGACCTTGAGAGCCGTAACCAATAAGGGCCAAGGTGTCATTCTTGAAGTATTTCTGGTCACAGTCAGTAAAACTAGGGTTCCACGCCTTTTCCTAGGTGGCATGACTTACGAGGAGCTTCTCCTGGGGCCAGTCAGAGCGCTCTGCATCCGACAACCGGAAGAACAATCAGCAATCCAAGAAAAAAAAGCAGTCAATTGGAGGCGGAGCTCCTTTTTTTTTTTTTTTTTTTTTTTTTCGTTTTCGTTTCTCTCACCATAAACGTCCTCCTTGTGACCAGCAAAGTCCATCGTCTTGACACCTCGAGCCTGCTGAACAGCAGCGCCAACGGCCGGACCAACGGCAGTAGCGCGAACAAGCTGTCTGGCGGCCATGAAGGAGCGCTGTTGCACGCGAGGCGCAGCCAGCTGGCGAGCTGCGCGCAGGGACTTGGAGAAACCTCTCGAGGCCATTGTGAATTCTGGCAGCAACGGGTAGCGTATGGGGTGGAAAGGGGAGAAGAAAATTGCTGGTTTCAAACTTCGAATGTGACGGGAAGCGGAATTTTGGGGACAACGAGGCGAAGGGGAAAGCACTTGGAGCTTGGGGGAGGCCGATTTCGGTGGTGGAATTTTTGTGTGAAAAAAAACTGCCTGTGCCTGCCACTTCTCTTGGCCCCACTTGCAGCTGGGGGGTGGAGTGCCTGGCCAGTGTCAGGCAGTTGGCGAAATGCGCTCCGCCCCGCTTCCGCAGCAAGCAACGTTAAAACCCCAAGAAACATGCCAATGTGGCCATTGAGCTTGCACCTCTGAGACTCCAAGACAGAGACATGATTCCGTCACGAGCGAATCTCGTGCTCCTAGTACTCCTGCATCGCTTACGTTTCCCCTCATACTCGGGAAAAATCTATCGAGGTGGACAGGGGGGGGAAAGCGCAACGCCATCACGACTCAGGCTTGAAACTGCACAGAATTCTGCAAGTATCTATATACGCCGGAAATCGTGAAGAAACAGTTTGACATCTTTGCATGGGGGACAGCACCGGGCAAGATACAACATCGTTTACGGAGACCGCTGTACACTCTACCTGCCTGCATGCCCGACCCCACGAACATGGCACTTCCGCGGCCGAGCATCTCTCTCTGGCCTAACAAAATGCCCCCAAAGCAGGACTATGGCTTCCTCCATGACGCCGGAGGACTCCCATCTCTGCATGATGCACGCGCTTCCTTGGCCCATCTCTGAATGCCACCCTTGCCTTGTACGAAACTCTGTTGCATCTCACCGCAACCTGGCGGGAAATGCTTTATATGCAGGGCCGTCCCTCAGCCGCTTCAAGTTCAAGTAGATATGCTTTAGTCTTGTCCTCTCTAGTCACTTTCTTATAAGCAAGCCTATTTCTTTTCTTTTCTTTTTTATGGTATCACCTTGCTATAAGTCACTTCTTCCCTGGCCTTATTGAGAATCTTGCCTCCGCCCATCGCCGTTCGCACGTTGCGCTTAAACAACTCCCTGTTGTGCTGCAACTCGTCGGCCGCCTCCTTGTTTAACGGGTCCTTCGCATTCGGGTCCAGGAATATGTGCTATTTAGAAGAATGTCCCATCATTAGCGTTGTCAGTTCTAGCGTGCAGTTGGCTTTGCCGCCGTTCTGAGCTCTTCTGTCTTCAGGCTCGTTACAGCTGCTTACCTGCAACCCGATCAGGACGAACTTCAGCGTCACGACCGGTTTCCAGTCTTCTCGTAGAATGTTCAGGCACACGTTGCCTTCCAGATCAATGTTTGGGTGGTAGATCTTCTGGCGACACCGGACCTTGGGTGGCTCGTGTGGAAAGTTTTGACTCGCAGAAAAGTCAAATATGAATCGACCGCCTCGGTACATGCCCTCGTCCGGCTCGATGATCAAGGCGAAGTTGAGTATATCGTCCTTGTCCCTGTATTCCGTGTTGAGCGTCTTCTTCAGTGATTCGTCTTGGTCAATCTCGGCCAGGTCTGTCTCGGTAAGATGAACAGTCAGCAATGATGTACTTTTGTTCCCGTATCTTGTACCGTCTTCTTTGCCTCTCAGCATCATCGTCTGCACATACCTGTCTGAATCCGCAGCTGAGCAGCAGTAACCTTCTTCTTCTTGCCACCAGCCGCGAGAGCTTCCGCGTCCTCAGCCTGCTTTTGCGCTTTTTTCTAAAGGCAAAATCTTTATCAGCAGCGGGCACTTCTCGTTTTGTTGCAAGGCTGATTTCAAGACATTGTTCATGACTTCATTGTTTGTCCTTACCATGGACCATATCTTCAACATCTTGGCTTCGATTTGTCAGCCCACCAAAGAAGGCCTGATCGGGAGTCTGACGGTCAAGAGCTGGTTGTGACAAATGTAACAAGGGGGGGGAGGGGGGGCAAAGTGACAAGAAAAGTCTGCATGCAAAAATAAACAACAAGGCTCGCAGATGATGACGGACGTTTCGGGTCGTAGTCGTTGAGAAAGTGGCGCGGTTTATAATACTCCTCCATGTACAGACGTTATGATATAGACAAATAGAAAGCCCGTCGGGTGCTTGGTCATGTCTTGTCCCGCACAGCCCCGCCTAAATCATGACATATGGATAAGATAAGCTTACGGTGCAGGCGACTTCTCCCGGGGATTATGCGAGCATGCTGAACCCCAACGCTTTTTTATTTATTATCCCATACAATCAATGCTTCATTGCGCTTGGCTTTACATCCAAGGAAAAAGTATGTTATATCGCCCGTGCCTCAGTAGTTGTTACAAGACGTTACCATGCCAAGTATTTCCAAATAAACCGACTTGTCTAATTTCAACCTCCACACCAAAATCCCTCCAGTGGCAGATGTTACCAGCCACTTTTCCTAATGTCATGATGCAAAGACTGTGCCAATAACGCCTCATCTTCTGGCGAAGCAGCACATGATGCCTGTTTTTCCCAAGAACCATAGGAATCCAAAGAATCGTACAAGAGACAGTGCAGCCGTAGCATACAGCAAGAACTTGAAAAAGTTGGCCGTACGGATCGAGGCGTTTTTCTGTAGCATGTAAGCAATTTTGCCGAGTCAAAGAAAGGGGGAAAGGGGGAAAGGGGGACGCAGGAATTACTCACACCAGCGACAAACGTGTTGAAATTTTCGCTGGTAATCGCAACAACCAAAAATATGTTGGAGAAGAGCCAAGACACCACCAGACCGGTTCGGAAGGACTTGTACGAATCTTCAACGTCCTTCTTCTCCACCTCGACTTCTTCCCTGAAGGGAGCCAGAGCCCGTCGCACAGTTTGTTCGAATTGGCTGTCGATGTCCTCCTGTTCCTTTTCGATTTCTTCCACAACCACTTCGTCGTCCTTTTTGGTCACATGTGCAGATGGTAGTGCCTCGGCCTTGTCTGAGCCCTTGGTGCCCCAGGAAACATCGTGCCAGTTGTTGAATGCGTAGACCATCAGAATGTTGATGTAGGTTGACATGAGAATAAGGTAGTACGGGAACGAGTGGAACATGTGCCAAGGATCCAAGTACAGGAAGGAGGCAATAAAGTACAACCCATAAATGGTAATCAAGGCAATGAGAATGACACCAGCCGCGTCTGATCCAGAGAAGAAGCTGCGGACAAAATCTTCACTCGTATTGAAGGAAATCTGTTCCGCAAGGGATTTGCTGCTGAAGGCGCGTGACACCAAGTATCCGGAAAGAACCAAGATGTAGCCCTGGACCAAGCCAAATATCATAAATGAAGCAATGTAGGTAAACTTGGATCCCTTCGGTCGGTTACCCAAAGCCAGAATAAATTGCAGAATGACAAAGGCCACATAGAGATACTTGAGCAGCGCATTAATAATTGGTGTCGCAGTGTCACCAAAGGGCCAACCGTGATGCTCCGCTCCAGAGGTGCCGCCGACAACGGGCGTGCCGACCAAATCCATGATGACAGTGGTAGTAAGATAGTAGGAAGCGAGTGAGAACCAGGAAAAGAGGAGGTTGAGAACATTGTAAATCATTTGAACGTGGAAGAAGAACATGCGGATAAGGTTGTGGCCACTCTTGTACAGGCGGCCAAAGTGCATCAGAGAGTACAAAGAGGCCGCAAAGGACCCGTTGAGCCATCGTCGACGCTGACTGATGAACTCTGCCGCACCTTCAGGCACGTCGGTTTCACCCTTGGCAGCCTTGATGTAGGTCAAGTGCCACTTTTGACCAGCCTTGGCCACCAGCTCGAAACACAGGATTCGATCTTCGGCCAAGAACATGTTCTTCTTGAAGATGTTCATTCCGTCAATGCCCTTTTTACCAAGTATCTTGGAAAGCGTGTGGTCGCCATGGAAGTACTGCTCCAATGGTCGGCCCATAATGGCCCGGAAACGGTAAGCAGAAAATGCACCTGGCAGCACAGAAACGTAACCAAAGGAGCTTTCAAGGGGCTTATCAAGGATATTGGAAATCTTGTACTCGAAGTTCTGGACGGCGACGAGCGGGTTAAAGAGCTTCTTGCCACCCTTGCCCAACATGGCGTGAATTTCTCCACAAGCACCACCAAGATCCTTGTCATTGTAGAAGCCTTCCCACAGCGCCAGCAGCGATCGAGGACTTGGCTTAGTGCCAGCATCGATAAGAATAGTTACTTCGGGGTTCAGGATACGGCCGAAGGCGTTGAAGAGCCATCGGTGAGAATTGATCTTTTTGCTGTTCTTCTGCTTCAGACAGAAGATGAATTGGACGGGTGGCAGGTTCTGGGGGCTATCCCCGCTCGGTCGGATCAGCTGCTGACTGGGCGTCACGGACAGCTGACTGGTGTACTCGAAAATATGAGCAACAGTCTCCTTGCCATCAACGTCCTTCTTGATGACACCGTCCTGGTAGATGCCGACAGTTGCCAGGACATCAAGCGTGTTCTTGTCGGCTTTCTCGATACCGTCAAACACTAGGCAGACAACAATCTTCTGCCAAGCGGGGCCACCTTTATTCCAAAAGGTGGATTTCTTGAGATTGACGATATCGCGGATGTTCTGCATCACACCATGCAGAGTTCGCGACAGCAAGACCTTGTCTTCGTTGTAGTAGGTGATGGCAATGAGCAACTCGGTGTGTCTGTTATACATGCGGGGTCGCAAATCATAACCATTCTTCAGGGTGAAGTCGTTGGGATCGCAAGTGGCAGCGGTATATCGCATCTTCATGAACTCCTCGTTGCCGCCCTCGACATCGCGGTACTGGGGCTGGACGGCATTCTTGATGGCACTGGGCACGGGATAGTCGATACTCAGAACCGAGCCCTGGACAAGCTTGACTTTACGGGTATTGTATCGCTTAAGCCCACCGCCCGAGTTGAAGCCAGCGGGCTGCTGCTGTCGCTGCATCCAGCTGTCTTCGTCATCATTGTAATCAGACAGCTGTCCGTCATATGGGTTGCCAAACCCCTGGTTCTGGGAATAGCCGCCAAAGCCGTTGTCAGCAAAGCCGCCAGAGCCAGCTGGGGGAAGTTGTGATGCACCAGGAGCATAGGACTCGGTCAGACTGTAGGCAGATACTGGTCGATCAGGAGGGGTGCCAGCACCGAGACGGTCGTGGTCATAACCGTGCGGAGGAGGTTCATTTAGCAAATAGCCTTGGGCATCTTCGTCTTGATCCTGAGGGGTAATGTGATACTGCGAGACGATGTTGTCAGTTCAGGTAGAATGAACAGCGGTGGCACGGGGCTCAAGATGAACCAACGTACATTGGTGCGTGAGGGGAGATGCTGCATAGGATGGCCGCCTCCGTATTCATGGCCTCGGCCGTGGCCATGGCCGTCGTATGCCATGGTGCTTAGCTATGAGATGCAAGGTCCCAAGAGCTCAGAAATTGAGTGCAGATGACTGTAATAGATGCAGGTAATTGATTCTTAAAGGATCGCTCGGGCAAGATTAATTGACGAAAAAAAGAAGAAAATAATAAAAAAAATAAAAAGAGAGAGAGAGAGAGAGAGAGAGAGATGGACGTCACACAGTTGCCCTGTTTATTTTCCCTCTTGGTTTCGGCCGTGTGGGTACGAAAATAGACCAGTTTGCCGCTGGTGGTACGTAGCCTCTGACGGCAAAACAATAAAAAGGTGCGGAGCCTGGTTGGAAGAGAGAAAACAGGCCGGGTCAGGCAAGCGCGAGCGTATGAATGAAGCGGCTGTGGTCCCAAGCAACAGGCTAGACAGCTTTCGATACCTCCAGCGGATGATGGTGATTGATGGTTGGGTTGAAGGAGGAGGATGAAGGAGAGAGCGATTCTCATGAGAAAATTACGAAGGATAGAGGGGTGAGAAAGCAGGGAAGACGACGAGAAGACGGCCATGTGAGGGAGCAACATTAAGGCAGACTCAGGGGATTTTCCCACAGAGTCAAGCAGTGGTTCCATCATGGCGCCTGGAGCGCCCGTCGTCTGATGCTCCAGCTAGCTGTTGGACTCGGGCCTGTTTCACAGGTTATGGCGTCTTTGGCTGACACCTGCTGCTGCTTGCTGCTGTTGCGCTGTTGCTGTGCTGATGTGCCAGGGCCGGAGCCGGGGCCAAAAATAGGGGACTGGGGGGGGACTGGGGGCAGGCATGGCTGAGCAGCCGGCTGCCAACTGGCACCCCACTTCCCACTTGGTACCCAGCAATATGTGGATGCGGGTGACAGTTAATTTGTGGGCGTGGGCAAGATTGGCCAATTAAATCGTCATTGTCGTGCCCAAGTATCTACCCTAACCCCTAATTAATAAAGTGCGTCGGCGGTCGGCGGCTGGACAACAGACGATGCAGCTGCCGGGGGCACTTCTGACCAGATCGGCCCCATTTAATTTCTAATTTTTTCCTGCAAACGCTCCGTCTTAATTCAAACGCTGGATCTGGATCCCCTGTCGGTCCACCTCCGTATTATTATTATGATTATAATCATCATCATGACGGGTACTCTGTCCTGCGGCTCGAATCCGCCAGACTTAGGCTTGACTCAGCACTAATCACCGACATTGTTTGCCAGGAACGGATAGCTGTGGTTGATTAAGCTCGCCGCCAAAATAAATAAAGACGATCTGCCGACCGCGCCTGTCGTTGCCAACAACACGATCAGCATGTGCGAGCCTCGCGGCAAACATTTGTCGATCGATGTGGCACACCTGTGGGCGATGGGCCAGGAGCCAGGAGCCAGGAGCGAGGAGCGATGAGCGATGACTGATCGTCAACCGACCACATTCCTCGCGCGGCTGGCCGTGGGCTATCTCGTATCCGGAGCCCGGGTTTGCATGAGGTTTGGCAATTGACGTCTACCTACCTGCATTGCGTGTAACTACCTCCCATGGTGGCTGTTCGGATTTAGGCGCCACGGGACTTCTGTATTGTCCTCGGTGCATACAGGACTCCTCCTTAACACATGCACTAGCACCGTTATTCTGAGGGAGACTGAGACTGCGTGTTACGGGGACAGCCAAGTTCGCGACAGCCGCTCTGGTCAAACGCGTTCGACTCTGGCTGGAGTTTCGCCATTGATTGTTGCGTCATTGACGGCAAGTCCGAGCCGAGACTATAACGTATGGCTAGCAACGGATTCCTCTTTCTTACGATTGCAGGTAACCATTACATTCGTCCAGTCCTACACAGCAAATCGCCCGCGTCTTTGTTGGCCGTGGTGCGGCGATGGTGCCTGAGGCGGTGCAACCCTTTGGGCAGTCTTACCGAGCCAGCCAGTCCCAGTCCTTCGGTGAGGTCACGGGCAGGGGATGTACATGTACAAGTCCAAAAATTCTCCTGACGTGCGGAGTAGGGTGTACCAGGTGTCACCTGCCTAAGCCGTCGTGCTCCCTCCTGTCCCCTCACTCTTTCACCGGGGCTGTTGCGAGCGCCCAAAGGTACCTGGTAGGTACTTCAACGATATGGACCCGACCCGCTACCTGCCTGAGGCCTCATCGCCGCCCAAATTCGCCGTCTTCTTCCTCTGTTGCTTATTGCTGTCCATGGAGCGAAAGCACATACAACCGAGTCCTATTTATGGCCAATATCAATTGGCATAGTTCGCGCCTGTATCTTCAAGCTGCCGATGTAACGTTTCCTTGGGGCAGCCTCACGAACAGTCAGCGCAAGTCGTAATTCTTTGGTTCCCCGTCTAGCATCGACATAGCCACCGAGGACAATGGCCATGAATATAGGTATTGCGTAACAGGTGGCGGGTCCATTACCTTCCAGGTACGTCCCTAGGTATTCGTCTCGGCAATGTTACGGCCCAACCAGCGGCCCGGCAGAACATTAGTCCGAAGAAGACCGATCAACCAATTACATCGCTGCTTACTACTTTACTAGTAAGCAGAAGAGGCAATTACTACTTAACAGGAGTAAGTAACACTACTAATTACTACTATTACTAGTAAGTACCTAGCTATATAAGACTTTATTACTTAAAACTATTTTCTTAGCTAGTCTTTAATAAAATTATTAATTATAATTATAATTATAACTTAGTATTATATTATTTAGCTTAAACTACTTTATAGTTTTACTTATATAAATTAACTTTAATTATTATATATTAAAAACTTTTATTTAAAACTATACTATATTACTTTAAGTAATAACTTAATATTATTAAAATAGCTTCTTAGAATTTTACTAATATACTAGCTAATAAAAATAATTAAGTAATAGTAAATAAAATTATAGCCTTTTAATAGCTAGTTATTACTTTTTAATAATAAAACTAATAACTAAAAAACTTTAATAAAATTATTAAACTTAAGAACTTAAAACTATTTAAAGAAATCTTAAAAATACTTTAAAGATTCTTTATATAGCTTTAAGCTTATTATTACATTTTTTTTAAATAAAATATTTAAAGCTTACTAAAAAGTTTTATATACTAAAAAATACTTTATAAAAGTAGTATTAATATAGTTTAAATTTATTATAAAAAATTACTTTAATAACATTTTATTAAAACTAAAAAAAAAAACTTAATAGATTTTTAAAGATTATAAAAATTTAAAAAAAACTTAAAAAAGTATTTAAAATAGTAAATAAAGTATAAGCTATTATTTATTACTTTAATAACCTTTACTAAAAAAAGTTAGTATTAAACTATATAGTATAATTCTATTAATTAGTATTATAACTAAATTAAAACAATAAGCT
>JFZS01000503.1:0-12421 GCA_000709145.1 Balansia obtecta B249 | reverse complement strand
TATAATTTGTTCTCCTTAAATACCTTTACTATAGGTATAAAGTAAGTATATTAATAGAAGTAGAACTATTATAAGAATAAAAGAACTAATAGAACTAAGAAAGAACTGCAATAAAACTAAATAAATCTTGTAAAGAAATAGTAGTAGTAAACTTAAACTTTAACTTTTAATTTATAAAGAAAACTTATAACTTCTATAAAAAACTAATAAAGTATAAATTAATAGCTTTTATATAATTTTATATAAAAAAAATAAAGCTAAACTAATTCCTTTACTTCTATAATATCTTTAAAGTAACTATACTACTTTATTAATATAAGAATAGCATTAAAGATATATATTATATTATTTTAAACTACTTTTAGTACTTTAAACTAAGTATTTACTTCCTATAAGAACTTAAAAGACTTATACTATAGAACTAATGTAACGTTTATATGCTTTTAAACTTACTATAATATACTAAAACAATAACTTATTAGCTTTTTAATATAAAGTAAATATAGTAATTCTTCTTTACTAAGAAGCTTAATACTAACTATAAAGAAAAAAAAAAAACTTAAAGTAGCTTTACTATACTAATTAACTAGCTATACTAACCTACCTATAAAAGACCTTAACTACTCTATTAAGTTTACTTTAACTACTATAAACAATACTTAATAAAGAAAGTAGTATAAATAATTATAAGTACTTAAAAAAAACTACTATAAATATATATAAAGAACTATAAAGTAAGGTATTAATTATTTTTATTTCTTAAAATAAGCTAACTAATTAAGTAACCCTTTGTAAAGTCCTTAAAAAGCTATAGTAATTAAGCTAAGAAAACAAAAGCAAAGAGGTTAAAGGGCTTAAACAGGCTAGCAAGGCTAGCAGCAGTATAACTAGTCTTATGCTGCTTTAATATATACAAGAGGCTAGCTATAGTAGCAGCAAAGGCAGTAGTAAAGGCAGTAAAAGCAGTAAAAGCAGTAAGGCAAGCAGTAGTAAGTGTAGCAGTAAAGTAGGCTTAAGTAAGCAGTATAGTAGCAGCAATAGCAGCAGCAAGCTTAGCTAGTATACTAGTAAGACGTTTAACTAGTACCTTTAAAGCACTAGTAATATACTTACTAACGTTAATAAGCTCTTAGTACTACTAGTTTAAGGCTAAGGTAGGAGTAGTAAAAGGGTAAGAAGTACTTATAGTAAGTACTACTTTATTTACTACCTTTTAGATAGTAATATAGTTAAGTACTTAAATAAACTAGTTAGTACTACCTTTAAGTAAGACTAATAAAAGAATATAAGTATACTACTTTAATGCTTTTTTAAGTAACCTTCTTTTAAGCAGCTATTAAAGCCTTTATAAGGCTATAGATAGCAAGCAAGTAGTTAAGCTACTAATATATTAGCACTAAAGTACTATAGTAAAATAAATAAAAACTTACTTTAAAGTATTTATACCTTTTAATAGTATAAAAAAAATAACTCCTTTTAAGGCTTAAGTAAATTAACTAAAGGCTTAATATAGGAAAGATATAGTACTACTTACCTTACTAGTTATAGTATTGTTTTAGAACTTTTTGCGCTTTCGCTCGCACTTAGGTAGCGACGCAGGAACAGCCTAAAAACACTAGGAAAAAGACTTAATTAATTCATTACCCTTTCTCTAATCCTGCTCTAATAGCGTATTACTCCTAGAGCGTAGGTATAGAGGAGGCAGTGCTAATAGTTATAGATAAAGAGGAAAGAAGGCTTATCTAGAGTATCTATTACCCCTAAGCAGGCAAAGGAGCCTTAACACTACAGACCTAGACTATACCTACAGCTACTAAAGAGCAGGAACAAACCCTAGATTACCTACAAGAAGTACTTAATTAACTTACTAGCTTAGTTCTAGCAATAGTTCTAGACAATGTATATAGCGTAGTGTATAAGGTAGCTGCAGTAGTAGAGGAGCATAGCTATACTAAAGCTGCTACAACCTTAACTAATATACTTATAACTAGCAACATTAAACAAACTATTAAACAAGCAATAAACAAGGCCCTCTATAGAGGGCCTAAAGGGGGCCTAACTTAGGCAGATATTGCAAGAGGACAGCAGCATAACTATACCCCCTCTAAGAACCAATAAACAGTTACCTTAGCAGTACTGCTGTACTAGTACTGTAAAGTCTTAGTTAAAGGTAACTTAATTATAGAAGCCCTATAAAACAAAACCCCCTTAGAGATAGTATAAGCTGTTAACTGCACTACTAGTTAAGGAACTACAATAGCAGTATACTGCCTCTAAAGCAGCAATATAGTAATTACATTTAAGGCTATAGCTAAGCTATTTATAGAAGATACAAGCTAGATCCTAACTGCCTTTAGACTAGAGGCAACGCTTTAATGCAAAGTATTTAGCATTATAGTTAAAGGCTTTCTAATAAAATACACCTAGTAGACTAATAAAGAGAACCTCTTTAAGCACCTCTAAGAAGCTAATATAAACAAAATTATAAAGGTAGCAACCTAGAAGCTACGTAGAACTGCAATAAAGGCGCCCCTTATTATAGGAGTAGACAGGACTAAAGCAGCTAATAGGCTCTACTGCAACAGGATAGTATATTAGGTAGAGATATTTAAAGTAAAACCCTATAACAAGGCCTTACACCTTAAGCAGTACTATAGCTGCTACTAATTTAGCTACATTACAAAGTACTGCAAGAAGACCCTGCACTGCAGCTGCTGCAGCGCTAGCAAGTATAATAAAGAAGAAGAGGCCTGCCTAATACAACAGGGAAACGCAAGGGAGCGCTGCCTAAACTGCCAAGGACTGCACCTAGCCTAGTCCTGCAACTGCACTGTTGCAAAAGAACACTAGGAACAAGCAAGAACAGCATATAGCTACTAGCTAATATAGTTTGCAGAGCACAAACCCTCTATTAATAATAATAAAAGAAAGGGCTAGAGGAGATATACTAGCACTACACTGTTAAGAGAGGCTTCCTTAAAAAAGAAAATTAGAAGGCCCTCTAGCAGCAAAAATAGAGCCTCTACCTAGATAGATTTAGCTACACTAAAAACAATAACAAGATTCCTTTCCCTTAGCTAACTGTAAGTACCTATATAGGTACTGCTAAGGGATAGCAGAGCACTACTATCTTTAGTACTAACTTAATAATTAGAGTTATATACTAGAATATAAGGAAGAAAACAACGCTAGTATAGCTAGTGCTATGCTACTGCAGCAATATAGATATAGTAGTAATACAGGAACTAGTAGGAATTAATAAACCCCCCCCCTAACCTAGGGCTTAAATAGTACTAGCTAGCAGCCTACAGAGGCTATGCAGTAATATATATATACCGCTAGTATAGCCCTAAAGCATAGAAGGTGCAGCAAGGCTAAGACTAGTGCAGCATTACTATAGAAGGCATAGAAATCTACTCTATCTACTTCTCTCTATATAAGCAGGAGTAGACTATACTACTCTATAAACTAGTAGAGGCCTTGCAAAGAGACTGTAGCGTTTTTATAGAGAACTTTAACTAACACTACCCTCTATAGAATAAAGTAGAAAGGACTTTACTAGGATACAACGCCCTCCTTAAGCTAACAGTATAGTAGCAGCTTAGACTTGCTACGCTATAGAGAGAGGTTACCTAGCGCTAATAAGGAAAAAGAAACAGTACTATAGACTATGCCTAGGCAACCTAGAATACAACAATTAAATACCTAGGGCTAATCCCCCTTGCTAGCTTTAACTATATCCTGTAGCTAATTAGCATTAGGATAGAGGAACTAGCCTAAGAGAAAAAAACAGAATACTACCTATAAGCATTCCTAGATAGAGACCTAGTAGTAGCAGAAGCTAACATTAGGTTTAATACCTGCAGTAGTCCTGCAGCAAGACTACTTTAGTCTTTAAGCAATATAGACTAATATATAATATAGTTTGTAGACTAACTCTAGGCAATTGCTAATATTGCAGTACCTAAGCAGAAACGTTATAGCCCCTGTAGGGCCTTATAGTAGAATAAAGCTATATAAGATGTAACTTAAGAGGTAAACTAAGCCCTAGCTTAGTAAAAAAGGAACAAAATAGAGCTTAACTAGTGCTTTACTACTAAAGCAGTAGAGAAGTAAACCTATATTATCTACAAAGAACAACAAAGGATATAAAGGTATATACTATAATAAGTAAACTTAAGTAAAGGTAACCTATAGTTATTAGAAAGATAGGTACAACTAAGGAGCAGGCTTCTGTCTAAAATCTAACAGATCCTAATCCTCTTTTATAGTGTATAAGGCAACAAGGTTAAAGCCTATACTTACTAGGAAAAAGCTGCTGCTTTTGTAAAGCACTTCTTCCCTACGTCTAAAGCTACTCTTAGCAACATCCTAAACCCTATATTCTACTACCTTAATAATACACTGTTCTTAGAGAGGGATACCTACTCTAAAGCAAACATTAGAGAAATCCTCTAGAATACAGCAAGTTAGAAGGTACTAGGGGAGAACAGTATACTAGCAGGGCTTATTAAAGCCTGCAGTATACTAGCGTAGCAGGCCCTTACCTACCTACTAAATGCTACCTGCTGCATTAGCTACTACCTAGCCTTGTTCTAGAAGGCTAAGGTAGTAGTCCTTAAGAAACTAAAAAAGAAACCAAAAGAGCTGCATAAAGCAGAGGGATAGAGGCTAATATTACTCTTTAATGTTACTAGAAAAATACTAGAAGTAGCGGTTATGCAACAGGTTATATGTATAGCTAAAGAAGGAGGCCTCCTCCTAGACCTCTAAATAGGAAATAAAGAAAATAGGTTAATAGAGGTAGCCTTTAGCGTTTTAATAGAGGTAGTAAGGGCAGCATAGTACTACAGCAGGACTGCATTGCTACTGTAGCTAGACATTTTAGCAGCCTTTAATACAGTTAGCTATACCTGCCTAACCTACATCCTAGACTAATTACTAATCCTAAAGTAGATAACAGCCTAGGTCTGCAGCTTTACTACTATATAAACAGCGTAGATACTGTTCTCTAAGGAGACAACAGAGGAAATACTAGTAGCAGCAGGGGTCCTGTAAGGGTCCCTAATATCCTTAATCCTCTTCCTGCTGTATATTGCCTTGTTATATAAGAAGCTTAAGTAGGCTAATGCAACTATAACCCTAGGGTTCTTAGATAATACAAACATAATAGTATATAGAAGAACTATATAAGAGATATAGAACTGCCTTAAAGTAGTATAGGTAATCTATAAAAACTAAGTAAAGGAAGTAAGGCTAAAATTTAACCTATAAAAAAGCAAACTAATATACTTTACTTGTATATATAGCCTAAACCTAACACTAGTTAGACTTAGGACTGCAATAGTCTATCCTACTTAATTAGTAAGATTCCTTAGAGTCTAGGTTAATAGAAAGCTTTAATAAAAAATATACTAAAAGAAAGTTAAAGTTAAGCTTAAAAGGCAGTATCTAGCCTTTACTGTTCTTGCAGTGTTAACGTAGAGGTATAGCCTCTATAAAGCCTGCCTTATATATATGCAAGTAGTATAGAGCACTATTGCTTACAGTGCAGGAACGTACTATACCCTAACACTACAGAAAAGGAAGCTAAAAGGCGTTATAAAAGCATTTATTAAAGAGCAGCTTACCTGCCTAAAGAAAGTCCTTAAGGCCTATAAGGCTACACTACAGGCATACATTAAGTCTAAAGTAGCTATCCCCCCTTTAGACCTCTATATAAACTATAGAGCTAGGAAATATATAGAACGTATAAAGAGAAACAGAATAGTAGACTGTATCTAACAGGTATACACAGCAGTAGCAGAGCGGCTACGTAGAAGAGGATAGCAACGTTAACCTCTACAATTTGTCCCCTTTAAACACCTCTACTGTAGGCATAATACAGGTATATTAGTAGAAGTAGAACTATTGTAGGAATAGAAGGACTAGTAGAACTAGAAAAGAACTACAATAAAACTAGACAGATCCTGTAAAGGAACAGTAGCAGTAGACTTAGACTTTAACTTTTAATCTATAAAGAAAACCTATAACCTCTACAAAGAACTAATAAAGTATAAATTAGCAGCCTTTATATAACTTTAAATAGAAAAAATAGAGCTAAACTAATTCCTCTACCTCTATAACATCCCTAAAGCAACTATACTACTCTACTAATGTAGGGATAGCGTTAAAGACATATATTATGTTATCCTAAACTGCCCTTAGTACTTTAGACTAAGTATTTACTTCCTATAAGGACCTAGGAGACCTATACTATAGGACTAATGCAACGTCTATATGCTTCTAAACTTACTATAGTACGCTAGGACAATAACCTACTAGCTCCTTAATATAAAGCAGATACAGCAATTCTCCCTTACTAAGAAGCTTAATACTAACTGCAGAGAGAGAAAAGAGGACCTAGAGTAGCCCTACTATGCCAACTAACTAGCTACACTAACCTACCTACAAGAGACCTTAACTACCCTACTAAGTCTACCCTAACTACTACAAACAACACCTAACAAGGAAAGCAGTATAGGCAATTACAGGTACCTAGAAAGGACTGCTATAGACATATACAGGGAACTATAAGGTAAGGCATTAATTATCTTTATTTCTTAAAACAAGCTAACTAATTAGGCAACCCCTTGCAGGGTTCCTAAGGGGCTGCAGTAGTTAAGCTAAGGAGGCAGGGGCAGGGGGGTTAGAGGGCCTAGATAGGCTAGCAGGGCTAGCAGCAGCGTAACTAGTCTTACGCTGCTTTAGTGCATGCAGGGGGCTAGCTACAGCGGCAGTAGAGGTAGCGGGGGCAGCGGGGTAGGCAGCAGCAGGTGCAGCAGCAGGGCAGGCTTAGGCAGGCAGCGTAGTAGTAGCAATAGTAGCAGCAAGCTTAGCTAGTGTACTAGCAAGACATTTAACTAGTGCCTCTAAAGCGCTAGCAATACACTTGCTAATGTTAACAAGCTTCTAGTACTGCTAGTCTAGGGCTAGGGCAGGAGCAGCAAAGGGGCAGGAAGTGCCTATAGTAGGTACTACCCTATTTACTGCCTCCTAGACAGCAACATAGTTAGGTACCTAGACAAACTAGTTAGCACTACCCCTAAGCAGAACTAATAGGGAAACGCAGGTATACTGCCTTAGCACTCTCCTAGGCAACCTTCTTCTAGGCAGCTATTAAGGCCTCTACAGGGCTGCAGACAGTAGGCAAGCAGTTAAGCTACTAATATATTAGCGCTAGGATACTGCAGCAGGACAAATAAGGACCTACCTTAAAGCATTTATACCCCCTAATAGTATAAAAAAAACAACTCCTTTTAGGGCCTAAGTAGATTAGCTAAAGGCCTAATACAGGAAAGATGCAGTACTACTTACCTTGCTGGTTACAGCATTGTTTTGCTAGGTTCTTAGCCTAGCTAATACAAGGCTAGTAAGGCTAAGGATAGACAGCACTAGGCTTTATATAGGTTAGCAGAGGGTTTAAGGCAGGAACACTAATACTTACTCCTATAGCTAGAGTTAACAATTGCTTTAGCATCTAAAACATAGTTAATAGCAACCTATAGTAGAACCTAATAGAGATATATATAGTAATAGTATAGGAGTATAGTAGGAAATTTTTAGAAATTTAATTTTTAAAATTTATTTTTAAGACTAAAAACAAAGTATTAGTAGTGCTACTAGACTATAACTGCTATAGGACTTTAGTAGGAACTAAAGGGACTAAAAAGCAGAACTAAAAAGAGCAGAAATTAACAAAAAACAACAGAAATAAGATAGAACTGCAGCAGGAATAATATAGGAAAAAAGGACTGCTAAAACGTACTAAAAAAGGCCTAAAAAGAGAAAAAAGAAGAAAAAGGAATTAAAAGGGGAAAAACTAGCTTATATAAAAAAAGCTCCTACAGCACCTGCTATAAACCTGCTACGTAACTATATATTGTAGGTAAAGTAGAAGTAAGGGAGAATTAAAGACCTACAGTACACCCCCCCCCCTAGCTACACCCCCTACTGCAGCCCTTACACTACTAACCTGCAACCCCTACGCCTTCTTAACTACTAATACCTCCCTTACTAGTAGTCTGCAATAATCCTTTAGCGCCCCCTAAGCGCCCCCTAAAACCCCCTTTACTACTAGTTACTTGCATAAATACGTATACATAGTCTAGCTCTATAGCCAGCAACAAGCTAGCGCAACAGCGTACAACTCCCTATAGCTAGTACTGCATTAGGACTGTACAGGCCCTAATCAGGAGCAGCTAAGGGTAGTACATAGGTTTTTCTCCTTGTAACAGGGTTTCCTATGTAAATAATTACGAAGAGGTACTAGCATAGGATAGGCTAGTGTAATCAATATATATATAGTATTGTTTTACTAAGTTCTTAGCTTAGCTAATATAAAGCTAGTAAAGCTAAAGATAAATAGTACTAAGCTTTATATAAGTTAGTAGAAGGTTTAAAGTAAAAATACTAATACTTACTTTTATAGCTAAAGTTAATAATTACTTTAGTATTTAAAATATAGTTAATAGCAACCTATAGTAGAACTTAATAGAGATATATATAGTAATAGTATAGAAGTATAATAAGAAATTTTTAGAAATTTAATTTTTAAAATTTATTTTTAGGACTAAAAATAAAGTATTAGTAGCGCTACTAGACTATAACTGCTACAGGACCTTAGCAGGAACTAAAAGGACTAAAAAGCAAAACTAAAAAGAGCAGAAATTAACAAAAAACAACAGGAACAAGACAGAACTGCAGCAAGAATAACACAGGAAAAAAGGACTGCTAGAACGTACTAAGGAAGGCCTAAAAAGAGGAAAAAGACTAGCTTATATAAAAAAGCTCCTGCAGCACCTGCTACAAACCTGCTGCACAACTGTACATTACAGGTAAAGTAGAAGTAAAGGAGAATTAAAGACCTATAGCATACCTCCCCCCTTAGCTATACCCTTTACTACAGCCTTTATACTACTAACCTACAACTTCTATACCTTCTTATAGCCTTAAGCAACAACTATAGCAACTACTAATACTTCTTTTGCTAGTAGTTTACAATAATCCTTTAGTGCCTCTTAAGTGTCCTTTAAAACTCCTTTTACTACTAGTTACTTATATAAATATATATATACAGTCTAGCTCTATAGCTAGTAATAAGCTAGTATAACAGCGTATAACTTCTTATAGCTAGTACTACGTTAGGACTGTATAGGCCTTAATTAAGAGCAGCTAAGGGTAGTATATAGGTTTTTCTCCCTATAACAGGGTTTCTTATGTAAATAATTACGAAGAGGTACTAGCATAGAATAGGCTAGTGTAATTAATATATATATATTAAAGACTTTTGTTTAAAACTATACTATATTACTTTAAGCAATAACTTAATATTATTAAAATAGCTCTTTAAAATCCTACTAATATACTAGCTAATAAGAATAATTAAGCAATAGTAAATAAAATTATAGCTCTTTAATAGTTAATTACTACTTTTTAATAGTAAAACTAATAACTAAAAGACTTTAGTAAAATTATTAAGCTTAAAAACTTAAAACTATTTAAAAGAACCTTAAGAATACTTTAAGGATTCTTTATATAACTTTAAGCTTATTACTACTTTTTTTTAAATAAAATATCTAAAGCCTATTAAAAGGTTTTATATACTAAAAAATACTTTATAAAGGTAGTATTAGTATAGTTTAAACTTATTATAAAGGATTACTTTAATAACTTTTATTAAAACTAAAAAAAAAAACTTAATAGATCTTTAAAGATTATAAAAAATTTAAAAAAAACTTAAAAAAGTATTTAAAATAGTAAATAAAGTATAAGCTACTATCTACTACTTTAATAACCTTTACTAAAAAAGATTAGTATTAAACTATATAGTATAATTCTATTAGTTAGTATTATAACTAAATTAAAACAATAAGCTACTAATATTAGCTTTCTTTAAAGAACTTAAAGAAGAAGTAAAAGATAAACTATTATTATTAATTACACTAGCCTATCCTTTGCTAGTACCTCTTTGTAATTATTTATATAGAAAACCCTGTTATAGGGAGAAAAACCTATGTACTACCCTTAACTGCTTTTAATTAAGGCCTATATAGTCCTAATATAGTACTAGCTATAAGGAGTTATATGCTGTTATACTAGCTTATTACTAGCTATAAAGCTAGACTATATATATATATTTATATAAGTAACTAGTAGTAAAGAGAGTTTTAAAGGGTATTTAAGAGGCACTAAAGGATTATTATAAACTACTAGTAAAAGAGGTATTAGTAGTTGCTATAGTTGTTACTTAAGGCTATAAAGAAGTATAAAGGTTGTAGGTTAAAAGTATAAAGGCTATAGTAAAGAGTATAGCTAAAAGGAGGGGTATACTATAGGTCTTTAATTCTTCTTTACTTTTACTTTACCTATAATATATAGTTATATAGTAGGTTTGTAGTAAGTACTATAGAAGCTTTTTTATATAAGCTAGTCTTTCTTCTTTTAATTCTTTTTTCTTCTTTTTCCTTTTTTTAAGCTTTCTTTAATACATTTTAGTAGTTCTTTTTTCTTATATTATTTTTACTATAGTCTTGTCTTATTTTTATTATTTTTTATTAATTTCTACTTTTTTTAGTTTTACTTTTTAGTCCCTTTAGTTCCTACTAAGGTTTTATAGCAGTTATAGTCTAGTAGTGCTACTAATACTTTATTTTTAATCCTAAAAATAAATTTCTAAAAAATTTTTTTTAAAAATTAAATTTCTAAAAATTTCTTACTATACTTCTATATTATTACTATATATATTTCTATTAAGTTCTACTATAGATTACTATTAATTATATTTTAAATACTAAAGCAATTATTAACTTTAGCTATAAAAGTAAATATTAGTATTTTTACTTTAAACCTTCTATTAACTTATATAAAGCTTAGTACTATTTATTCTTAGCTTTACTAGCTTTATATTAGCTAAGCTAAAGACTTAGTAAAATAATACTATAACTAGTAAGATAAGTAGTACTATATCTTTTTTATATTAAGCCTTTAGCTAATTTATTTAAGCCTTAAAAGAAGTTATTTCTTTTATACTATTAAAAAGTATAAATGCTTTAAAGTAGGTTTTTATTTATTTTATTATAGTACTTTAGTATTAATATATTAATAGCTTAACTACTTACTTACTGTCTATAGCCTTATAAAGGCTTTAATAGCTGCTTAGAAGAAAGTTATTTAAAAGAGTACTAAAGTAGTATACTTATATTTCTTTATTAGTTTTATTTAAAAGTAGTACTAACTAGTTTATTTAAGTACTTAACTATATTACTATTTAAAAGATAGTAAATAAAGTAGTACTTACTATAAGTACTTTTTACTCCTTTATTGCTTTTACTTTAGCTTTAAACTAATAGTACTAAAAGCTTATTAACATTAGTAAGTATATTATTAGTGTTTTAAAGGTACTAGTTAAATGTTTTACTAGTATACTAGCTAAGCTTACTACTGCTATTACTGCTACTATACTGCTTACTTAAGCCTGCTTTACTGCTATACTTACTACTACTTACTTTACTACTTTTACTACCTTTACTACCTTTACTGCTACTTTTACTGCTACTATAGCTAGCCTTTTATATATACTAAAGCAGTATAAAACTAGTTATACTACTACTAGCTTTATTAGCTTGTTTAAGCCCTTTAACCCTTTTACTTCTACTTCTTTAGCTTAACTACTATAGCTTTTTAAAGACTTTATAAAAGGTTACTTAATTAATTAGCTTATTTTAAGAAATAAAGATAATTAATGCCTTACTTTATAGTTCTTTATATATATTTATAGTAGTCTTTTTTAAGTACTTATAATTACTTATACTACTTTTTTTATTAAGTATTATTTATAGTAGTTAAAGTAAACTTAATAAAGTAGTTAAAGTCTTTTATAAGTAAATTAATATAGCTAGTTAGTTAATATAGTAAGGCTACTTTAAGTTCTTTTTTCTTTCTTTATAGTTAATATTAAGCTTTTTAGTAAAAAAGAATTACTATATTTACTTTATATTAAAGAGCTAGTAAGTTATTATTTTAGTATACTATAGTAAGTTTAAAAGTATATAAATGTTATATTAATTCTATAGTATAAGTCTTTTAAGTCTTTATAAAAAGTAAATACTTAGTTTAAAGTACTAAAAGTAGTTTAAAATAATATAATATATATCTTTAATACTATCTTTATATTAATAAAGTAGTATAGTTACTTTAAGGATATTATAAAAGTAAAAGAATTAGTTTAGCTTTATTTTTTTTATATAAAGTTATATAAAAGCTATTAATTTATACTTTATTAGTTCTTTATAGAGGTTATAGGTTTTTTTATAAATTAAAAGTTAAAGTTTAAGTTTACTACTACTATTTCTTTATAGAATTTATTTAGTTTTATTATAGT
>JFZS01000502.1:0-12429 GCA_000709145.1 Balansia obtecta B249 | reverse complement strand
AAAAAAAAACGGTTGCCTAATTGGAGTTGTGGCAACTGGCAAAGAAATGAGCTGTCTAGACCGCGACCACAACCCCGACCACGACCCCGACTACGACGATCGTCCCTTGTTCATGTCCCACAAGCGGTTTACCCCAGGCTCGATACAACGACGATGCAGCCCTTGCTTCCAGTTTGTCACTTTGTGCCACCACCACCGAGTACGACAAGGGCGATATATTTGTCAGGCGGTCGTCAAGAACGCGGAGAACAACGGGGAAGCCTCACTCGCCTGGCTGTGAACACGTCTCGTCATGTGACTCCAAGTCTGAGCGGCCCCCCCCCCCCCCCCCCCCCCCCTGGTTCCCTAGTTGCGGCGGCTGCGTGTGTGTGAGTTCCGAGTTCCTGACGACTTTGTCGAACTACATCACATCCCTTCGTGGCTCGCCTCGTCAGTAGTTCGCTATTTCCGCCCTGCATGACGACATCGCTGCCCTTTAACTAAGCGAACTTGTTTTCCCTCGGATGACTTTACTTTGGTTTTGATACTTGTTTTTTGAAGAAATTATGAGTTCAGGGGCTTTCAGACGTGGCGATTTCGCCGTCTCTATTCATCCCCAATGGCGGAGGCAGCTACTTTGATTTTCCCCCGTTCACCTAACCATATAATCTCCTTTGAGAGAATGTTTTTAGCTAATCATTGGGTACAATGTTGACACTTTTGCTACTTACATCCTTCTGCTAACAGACATCAAGCTTACGCTGATTATAGTCCACGGACGAGGCAACAGCAACGCTTGGCTGCTTTGAGAGAAAAAAAAAATTGGATTCTCGGATTCAAATCTAGACTGAAGCACCGACGCTATAACCTTTTGTTTTTGATTTACTGTTTTTCGGCTGTCTTTCAAAACAAGAATCCAACTGCACCCGTCGCATTGCTTACAAAATGACATAGAAGCCGGCTCGTGCTCGTTCAAGAGGCAGCCAACCGATACTTTAAGGGAAGATGGAGACGCACGGCATTCCCCTGAGTTCTGCTAAGGGCGAATCAGGCTACTAGTAGTAGGTCGCTTCTCTGCCCGTTCGGTGCCTCTGAACCCGTCGGCCATGCCGATTATTTACAAGTTCGGGATTGACAGCCCGCATCAACGTCAATAGTCTATCATTTCTTGACATGGATAAAGCAGCTGTATTAGATCTTGACTGCCCTTTTGATCTAGCCACAGCTCAAATGAATCTCTGCCTCTGAGAATTGAAGATACGGTCTGTTTTCAACGCAGCTTACCCTGTCCATCTATTATTTTACATTCTGAATCACCTCCGTAGTAACCGTCAATTATCAGCTGCTACACCCGCGCTTTCGATGTTGTTGAGCTAGGAGAGCGATAAAGAAACTAAACGGATGGCAGGTACAAGGCTAAATATAGCATCAGGGCATGCTGCGCCGTCCCAAAACTTGGAATATACTCACTCAAGTCATAAATCTCGAGCAGTTGACCATTAATGAATCATTGCTGCCGAGGCTGGGCCAGACCTGGTTGTCCGATTACACTAGTGACCCCCCTGCGCACCATAGATGGCTGGAATTAGTACGATGAAATTCCTTCCCCGTACCCCCCTCCTCCCCATCCTGGGACATCATCGCATCTGACAAGTGAGTCGCCGACAAGTCGGAGCTAGGGCTAGACTACATGTCAACCGGCTTGGGTCCCTAATCACGCGGCAAAGACTTGACTAGCGTGCTAGGGTCCAGCTTTTCAGGAACGAGGCCCGAAAATGCAGGACAAGCAAGGGGAAGTAGTCAAGTACGCATCCAATTTGATGAGATGAGACTAGTCTATCGAGATTCTGGAAAGGAGGTGAGAAGCTGGGTTTTTAAAGCTATCAATGGGCAAGAAAAAAAAAAAGAAAGAAAGAAAGAAAGAAAGAAAGAAAGAAAGACCAGGGTTCCATATCGAGAGTGGATGTTTGGAGAAAAAACAGACTACACTGAGGAGTGCTAACTACGCAGCGGAAATGCAGCAGAAAGTTGCTATCAAGGCAGCCGCCCCTCGATTCTGCTGAAGCACACACACTCTCTGTCGCTCTCTCGAATTACACACAAAGGTGTAGAAATCCAAGGAGATTATCAAAACCTTTCAGATTAGCCCCCTAAAGATGCCCAACATTGTTGCTCTCCCTCACCTCTTGTTTCTGCAGGACCGACTGGCCGATTAATAAAAAAACACATACGTGAATGACTTTGAAATCCTCTGATCCTCTCTTCATTGTGAGAAGTACGAATTCTCCCTCGGTAGTGGCTTCGAAGCTAACTGTCCTTTACAGGCCCTGCCTGCTACATCCATACAGAAGCAAGCAAAGCACAACTCTTGCTCGTAAAGCCCTACGAACATGACAGCAAGAGAAACGCGGGAACTCAGTAGCGCTGCTGTCTTGTGGGAAAATATGTGCAGCCTTAAAGAGGTTTATTTCCTGCAAACGTGACAGCCTTGCGGCCCTAAGCAACAAGTCAGACCGGCCTGCTGTGAACTTTGTAAGAGCAGCAAGGACAATCGCGTGTTGAAACGAAGCTGGAAATCGGCTCAGTCACGGGGCTACAGGCTCTTTTGTGCGTTGTACGTATTGATGACTTTTTTGATAGTTTCGGTGCCGCTGGGCGTTGCCAGGCAAAAAAAAAAAAAATAGACTTTAATATTGTCAGACTGAACCTGGGAGAAACTACGTACCCTACTTACCCAGGGTACGTACCTGGGTACGTACCCATCAGAGAATCCGCCCGCGATCCCCCCACGTGCCAGAGAAACGATGAGAAGCAATACCCAATACCCAATACCTAATCCCCTGCATACCCTCAGACCATCGGTGCTTCGCGGCATCCGCCGTCTTACCCACGCAACGACCAGGACCTGAATGGAACCGGCCATCCTCTCCACACAAATGCAAGGTACGTGGGACACGGCAGCCATGTTTGCTCGCGGACCCTGCAGCTGACGTTCTAACCGGGGCTGTACAGCTTCGCCGAGCACCACGGCACGACACGATACGTAGCCGATGCCCTCAGTAGGGAAATAAATCCAGCAGTGGCTTCCTCTCCGCGAGCCGCACTATGCTCGCCAGCCTCGCCGTCGATCGCCACGCCACGCCACGCCATTAATTATCCCACCAGTACCAGACCATCGTTCTGGCCCCATGCACCAAGGCACGACTTCGGTAACAGCCAAGCCAACGAGTTTTACCGTTTGTGGTTGCAGTGGCCTTTTTCCGTTCGGCCCGTGGCTTTTTTCCCTGCCCACCCGCGCAAATAAGCGGTGCATTGGCATGCAGAGCAAATACCTCGTGGCGACTTTTCCGTGTTCCACCCCCGCGCTGCCTTGCAATCTGCATCTCGTTATAATGTGGGCAAGCAAAGCCATCTGGGTAGGTCCAAGGGTAGGTGGGCTTTCCCCGCTGAACCAGCAGATGTTGTGGCCGGACAGCGAGGAATTTGACGGCCTAGATAGCTATTCGGCGTCGTGGATTCGTCTCGGGTTGGCTTGAGGCTGCTGTGTAGCCATAGCCATGGCGTTGAGCAACAGGTGCAGCTTTCTACGGCGGCGAGGATGGACGCAAAATCGACGGACATTCTCTTCTTGGAACTCGGAGTCCTAGGCCCTTGTATTGTCCTATTGATTTGCTTGTCTGTCTCCAGGTTGTGCCAGGCACCTCACTGCACGAGGTAAGACCGGTTACGCTGACTAGAGAACCATGAGATACTAAATTAAATGAGCCGTGCAAACACCCTGATCAAGCTTTCAGAGTCCACGTCCATGGCTGCGAGCAGGGGGCGCCCGCTTTGCATTGTACTGTAAACTAGTATAGCAGAAGTCCCTTTACATGCCATCGCCTCAATCAACCCTATCTCCGGTTGACACAAATGTAGTCTATCCGCACCGCATAAAAAACTTCTGGTCCAGAAGCTGCTACCAGCGCTTGCACGCGAGCAGTCTATGGAGAGCCATCCGGTCCCAGCACAGACCGGCCTGGACCGCAGTTCTGTGTAAGCATCCTTTGTCGCACATACATCGTCTTTGCTTCATGTGGGATATCCTTCCCGAGTGGAATCTGCCATGGGTTTTCTCCTTGCTGCCAGTTCATGTTTGCTTACGCTGAACAGTGAAGCACGCCAGCATACGCGACTGATGCACAAATCGTTGCCACAATCGAACGAATATGTGGTAGAGCTTCATCGGTATATCATGATTCTCTGGAGACTGCTTCATCTCCGCATCTCACCGCGAGCGACGTTACATATACCGCAGGCAGCTTCATGCCATATTCTGGGCCTTCTTAGTCTTCGATTGCATCATCCGCGACGGCTGCGACCTCTCGGTCGATATCCATGAGGACCTCGTTCATTTCAGCATCCGTTGCTTCCAGCCCCTCGGAGCTCATCAGCTTATTATCCTTATCCTCGGCTGCAGATTGTCAGTATCAACCAAGCACTCCGTGAAATTGGGGCGATAAACTCGACATGCAGAAGGGTACAGCCGTGCGAGAGGCTTGCCCCCCCCCCCCCCCCCCTCCCTCTTGGAGGTAAGATTTTGCAGGCAAGAAGAGGCTTGGACGTACTCTTTGGCTCAACGAGCAAGTTCTCCTGCACTTCGCAGTCTGTGAGAACTGAATAATCCCCAATGACACATCTCTTTCCCAGGATACACTTTGTAAGTTTACATCCTTTCCCAATAATGACGCCGTCCATCAAGAGGCACTGTGATAGTTTGGCACCTTCTTTTATCTGGCAATTGGCGCCTACAACAGATTCTTTGATGGCTGTTTTCTCTTCCACCGTGACGTTGTCGCCAATCAGGCTGTCGGCTTTGGTAATTGTTGTCCGTGGCTTGACGCCTTCTGGGTAGGCAACCTTCCTGTTGTGCGCAAAAGGGGACGCTGCTTCATGACCCGCCTCCTCGATTGATTCGAGTTTGGCGAGCTGTAGAGAAGTTGTGAGGAGCAGCTGGGCGGTGTCTACCCGACGTATAGTTAGAGCTTGGTCTTGTCCCTGAGCTGAATGGACATATGCTAGCAACGGAGGCACATCTGTGCGTTGCTTCCGCACCGCTACTTGTTGTGCAGGCTTGACCCCGTCGGATGTCGTAGAGGCCTGTTTCCCAGTCGCCCCTTTTGCGACACATGAATTAGGCCCTTGGTTGGAGTTGACACTATCCGGCATGGAGTCGCCGTCGGATTCAGAAGTGTTGCTGCTGCTGCACAAGGAAGTGATTTGAAGTTTGTCGGCAAGCCCAGTCTGCCAGCCTGCTTTCGCCCACCATCCGATCACATCCTCTCCAATGCTATCTAGGCGCTCGTTTTCTTTAACAAAGTCCATAATCCAGCGAGGGAATATGTATATATGGGCGTCACGGTGTGCAGTGTACATGCGCAGGCGAGGGTGTGCTCGCAATAGCCCGTGGCGCAGAGGGAACGACTTTTTCTCCTCCATCATGTCATTGAGTGAGTCTGTAGGCATAGAATACGCCAGTTTCGATATATGGGAAAAGACAGATCCTTTCTCCGTACCTTCGTGAGAGGCTTGCAGTGGTGTTGTGGCGATGAAGTCAGTTTCTTCGCCCTTTACAGGCGGACTGGATTTGGTGTCGTACCAAACTCCTAACCCACCGCTGTGTTTAACCTGGTGGCCCTTTGTGCAATTTCCGTGGCCAAGAATATCCGTCAGACTTGCAGATTTGACCATCCATGCTTGGAGAAGCTTGTCACCACCCAGTTCACAAACCAAATCACATGGTAGGACGACAAAGTCTGTCTTGACAAGATCACGAACTTCCGGTAGACGAAGGATTTCAGCGGTGCCGGTGTTCAGGCCCAGTTCTTTTGGTGATAAGATGTCGGGCCGAGGAAGGGGAAGACCGGTCAGGAATGGATTTATGCTGAACGCTGAGCTCATGGCTTTGGCGGCAGAGGGGGGGCATATCAGTGTAATGTCTGTATTGAGTTAGCAAGCGTGATTTGTCAAGGCTTATTTCCATAAGGGATGATGGGCAACTGAAGCTACCAGACGACAAGCCTACCTGTAATACCCATGCGGTGACAGAAATCTATGGGATACCAGACCATAGGTCGATTTGCAATCGGCAAAAGGGCCTTTGGGTGCTCATCAGGGTTGGATGTAAAAGTCGAAAAGGACGATCCTGGCCCACAAAGAATGATTGCTTGGAGCCCAGTTGAGGGCATTGATATGGCGTGGGGCATTTTCTACTGCTGTTGTTGTTGTGTTGTTGCGCCTTGGGCGATTCACGCTGGCCGCTGTCATTTATGAAGAGACTCGACAAAGAGTCATAGTCTCCCAGAAATGATGCCGGTCAAGCTGTTATGGTGTGGGGTGGGGGGGGGCGGGGGAGGTTGTCCACGTTGCGACATGTGGCTAAGCAGTGTGGCTGATGCTTTATCGATAAACGAAGCTTGCTCTATAGCACGTGTACATATACGTGGACTCTGCCCTTCCTCGGCAGCCGGATATTTCTTACTCCGCTTTTGTCAGAGGGCGGAGTAGATGTTTTACCTCGGCTGACCTGACTTGAGTCGTATTCACATACGAGTCTTATCATTCTGTTGAATATTTTTTGTATTGAAAATATTCAAGTTTTAGTTTTAGTTTTAGTTTTAGGTTTAGGTTTAGTGTAGTTTATTTTTTTTTTATTAACCCAACATTTTTATCTGCAAAAGCTAGCTATTTTCTCCCCATCTATTCTCATTGTGTTCTGCTATGAGATCAGTAGACCAGAGTTCAGTAGGCCAATCAGAAGAGCTGAATTGCGCCACAGTGGCCCACAACAGGGCGAGGTCCAGTAGACGCGTTGCTGGGCTGCTCGGCTGGCGACCCACAGCATTGTTGACATTCGACAAGCACTAGCCACCATCTTGTTTAACATCAGACGGGGCCTGATGCACGCCGTGTGCTACCCGCCTTGTAGGGGTTTTGAGTGCGACATCATCCCAAGATTCTTCCAATTGCGCCACACACAAGAAACACCCTGTCGTTTGGACACGTCTCTGATTGACGAGCCTCGGTCGGACCTTGGGCTTCTCTCGCCTTGATAGACCGGACCTTGGCTGGAGATGCGACACTCCTTCTCTGCATAAATGTCACCAAACGAACGTGGAGCCTCGCGTCGAGGAGTTTGGAGCCACTGGGTGCCTCTTGCTGCCACCGTCGCCGTAACCACTGTCGGGCTGGCCGTCTGGGCATGGAGCCAGCGCGAGGATGAGGACGAGAATCCTTTCGACAATGAGCTCGACTTGGACTATGAAAATGCTGACTACGGAGACAACCCGGCGTACGGGGCATCGGATCGTGACCCGAAGGCGCCTTCTCAACGACCGCAGCAACGACCGCAGCAAGCAAGCGAATCTGTGTCATACGGAGTAGCCACTGCTGCCAGCGATGTGTCGTCGTCTGGGTGGGGTGCGCGAATGTCTGGCGCTCTGCGACGAACACCGAGCCCTCAACAGTTCTTCGATTCGACTGGGAAGACGGTCGCGGCGGGAATGGCTGCTGCAGGCGCCGCCATGGGCAAGGCCTTGGCTTCCATTCGCGAAGAGGACAAGGCTTACGTCGAGAACCCCTGGTCCGAAGAGGCTGACGCGAAGAAAGAACGTGCTCCCACCTCAGGAGACAAGAGACGGAAGACGGTGGCCATTGTTGTCTCGGCAGATGCCAGATTTTTGGACTTTGAGGACGATGGCACGCATGAACTTGCTGTAGGTTGGGACTGACGCCAAAAATTGATGCTGAAGGACGTGATGACGAGGCTGATGCGGTTTGCAGTCCATCTTATCTCACATTCCTCGCCACAACGACTTTTCTAGGATCAAGCTCTACATTCTGATCTATGCTCCGGGTCTGAAGGAGTCCATGCTGGATGGTACATCTAGTCATCTCCCGTCAATTTCACTAAGCTCGTCATTTTCTAACATTAGTCATACTCAAGCCCAAACGCCTGGAGAGGAAGTTGAGGGCCCGTTGTAAGTCGAGCGGGGAGAGGATTGATTGCTTGCTTGCTCGAACAACACATGCTGATAGCTGTCAACAGAATCCCTTCCACGAATGCAGCGTACAACGCAGTCTACTCCCAAGCCCTTAGCTTGGTAGAAAAGGAAACCGCGATCCTGCCCTTCACCACCGCCAATGGCCACGTGCATATTCTCCGTCACCTTCAACCAGAAACTCTATATATGCAGGAGTCCCTCAGTGGAGACAATGGCAACACCGTCACCAACCTCCAGACCTGGATGCGGCACGACATTATTCTTGTTGTTGGCGCCGAGCGAGGGTCTGGTGGGTTGGCTGACAGCGAGTCTGAAGTTGAGAGATCAGTCAAGCCCGCGAAATGGTGGCAAAGACCTGAAAGAGTGGGACGCGGACGCGGGGTTGTTGTTGTTGATGGCATGCGGGTGCATGATGATTGGGCTCGACGAGTCCAGGGACGAGAATGAGACATGGACGGCTCAGTATGTATATTTTGATCTACGGTGTTGATAACTCTCTTGGACTAAGGGGAGAATAGCGGGGATCGGAGCCTATATACATGGGATGTCTTTTTTTTTTTTATTTTTTTTTTGTAATGACGAATTAAGAAACCTATGTAGGTAGCGTTGCTGGGTTCGGTCCGGGGGTTCAACATTCATCTCCTTGGCGGGTATGGTCCTTTTCGGGAGAGGAGTGTTGGACGAACTAACAAATCATTTGGGACCCTGTTTATTGCCTTGATACGTAGGTAGGAATGGAGATATGTAAATAACTCCGGACATGGACGCACACTCAGTTTATGGAAGAAACGTGGATTGGCGCGCAAAGGTTAAAACCTTGAAGGTGAAGATGAAAATGTTACCGAGGAGGTAGTCGAGGGATTGCGTCACGTGACTTCCACATGCGCATCTTGCCCTGTCGACGGCGTCGGTCGCAAGCAGTCAGGTGGAACCTCAAATCAACGATGAAGGAATTCCCTGGTATCACACGTGGAGCCAAACACTGCGCCGGCGTCACTTGCATTCACATCGCAGTCGCAGTGTCAGTCCCAGCAACGTCATTGTTGCCGCGTGCTCCTCTGCTATGGATGCTATGGGTGCTATGGGTGCTATGGATCAATGAGGCTACTTCTTGCTATACTTTCCACCACCCTGCGCGGCCGAACCTTCCTCCTTCTCACGCACATTCGCCATTTTGATCCACGCTCACGTCTCCGCAGCCCATTAGCTCGATTTCCGACTCACGACACCACCACAAGTCTGCAGTCTGCAGTCTGCAGTCTGTCGTCTGTCGTCTGTCGTCTGTCGTCTGCAGTCAGTCCACAACCTACCACAGCGTTTGCCGGACGCAGCGACTTCATCCTTACCGCCACCTCCATTCTTAACCACCACCACCCTCACGAGCCAGCCCGCGACGGGGTATCGATGTTCGCACCCATAGATCCTACGGTCCAGTGATACACAGCGGCGGACACTGCTGACTGCGCAGAAAGTTGGTTTTTGCCGCCGAGGACGGCATCGCGAGCCATCATGGCCCCCGCCAGCCCCGTCGTTCAGCACAATGCCGCAGCCAAGTCAAAACGGCCTGTTCCGCCTGGCATCCAGACCAATGGAGTCTCGTCCTTCAGCCCATCGCCGTCTCCATCCATGTCGAATAAGAATCCTCCTGCCAGCGCGAAACAAGCACCCAATTCAGCCAGCGACCGACCTATAACCGCTTCTACGGTTCGCCCAGTCAATCGAGCGCGGCGCGAATCCTCTATTCAAGCGGCAGGCAGACATTCGCGTAACAGTGCTGGCATGCGCACCGGCTCATCTTCTGCCGAGGTCAGTCATCATGATAATGGACATCCGCTGTCTGGTACGTCTTTCTGCCCTCAATACTCAATCTTCCACTTCCATCTTCAACTAGCTAGCCGTCCTTTGCAATCTATCTAACCAAAAGCATGTCATCCTTTTTATAGGACTCTCGGACAGGGCGCTGTTGCTCAAACACCAGGGATCTCCGCCGTCTCTCATTGTCCATCTCCATGTCAATGGGTTTCGATTCGACGCGCAAGACGGAATGTTCAAGTATACCTCTCCTATGAAAGTATTCCTCGAGCATATGCGAGCGCGCACAATCCCGCACGACCTACTGCCTCAATTCGTTGAGAATAACGTCTCCTTTTACGACGGGTGTCTCATTGTACAAGTGCACGATCACCGTACTGGTACAACGCAGGCCAAAGACGTGGCCAAACCTGCCTCAACTTCTAACAGTGTGTTGCCCGGCTCTATACACAATTATAATCAGTATCTGACGCCATCCCCCTACGTTGCGTTTCCGAATGATGGACAAAGTCTGGATGATGGAACAGGGACAGGAACCAACGACGCGGACGCTCCCCAGGAAAAACAGGAGGATGACAAGGACAAGGACAAAGAAGCCATGCCCGCGCCTGCCCAGCCATCAGAGTCTACGGAGGAAAAGACGCCGGCAAAACCCAAAGTCTACACTCGCGTTTTACGTCCGACCCAGGAGTCATTGCAAAAAGATTTGCGGCTAAAGCTCATCACCCCCAAAGGCGCCAGCAAAGGAAACACTGATACTCCTTCTCTTGGCCTCCCCGCGACGCCTTTGTCACATGTTCCACCTACACTGACTGCAAACCCCATGCCACCGCCAAGTAATAAACGTCCTAAAAGGGAGAAAATGGAGTTGGAGCCCGGTGACGTGTCTGCTGTCGAGGGACAGATATTGCAGGCAACTCTTCCTCCGCTCTACCTGGAACCAACATCCAGCGTGGAAGAAACAATTGCATTACTAGCAGCATTCTCGGATGCGGCCCACTCCGAACCACCACCGCAACCCAAGACTCGCAAGAGAACTGTAGCCGAAATGGCTGCCGACGAGGCTGCCGCAGCAGAGCAGGAACGATACATGTTGACCCTGGATGAAAGGCTGAGCGGAAACTCTTCGAGCGCTACGGGCGCTAACGGCGCCGACACTGAGGGGCAGCCTGGAGCTGTCACTTTCGAGCCGCGATTCGAGAGGTTCAAGGTCATCGAGGACATAAAGAGAGATCATGCCGAGAAGAAGGAGCAAGAGAAACTGAAACAGCAAGAAAATGATCGACGACTGCAACAACAAAGACAAGAGCAACTGGCCCAAGCCCAGCGTCAACAGGCAGAAGCGGAACGGCAAAGACGAGAGGCTGCGCTTCGTGAGAATCAGCTGCGACAAGAGGCACAGAGGCAGGCCTTGGCTGCACGTAACGCCGCGGCCGCGGCTGCGGCTGCGGCTGCTTCTCAGAACCAACAGACGCAAGCTCAGCAACAGTCTCAAGCTCAGCAGCAACCTCAGCAACCGCAACCGCAGCAGAAGCAGAAGCAGAAGCAGCAGCAACCGCAATCGCAACCACAGCAGCAGTCACAGCAGCAGCCGCAGCCGCAGTCGCAACCGCAACTGCAACCTCAACCTCAACCTCAACCTCAACCTCAACCGCAACCGCAACCTCAACCTCAACCTCAACCTCAACCTCAACCACCACAAGTGCCATCTACTCAGCATGCCCATCCGACACAGAACAACATAGGCGCCAACATACCCAATGGTATGGCCGCCAGCGGCCAAAATGCTATGGCCAACAATATGCAGGGCTCTGCTCAGCCGAGGTTCCAGGCACAGATGGCCCAAGCTGCTACAGCTTCCTCACCAGTAGTCAGGCAAGGGACTCCGCAGAATATGTCCTCGCCCATGGTGGGCAGTGTTCCTATGCAACAGACTAACTCGAGCATGGCTACGAGCCCTCCACGACCTCCATCTGTCGTTCAACAGAACGGTCAAATGTCGGTCCCCATGGCTCATGCCATGTCCGCCAGAGGCAGTCAACAGAGCCATCCATCGGGCACTCCTCGCATGCCAAACTCAACGCCCAATATGACGCATGGCACGCCCATCAATCGGCCAGCAATGACTGCCACACCACGCATGTCCCAAGCCAGTCCCCCGCCTAATATGATGGCTCAGAATTCTCAAATGGGCCAGTCTATAATGATGAATCAGCAAGGCATAAATCACAGTCAACAGCAGCAGATGTTTGCAGCTCAGCTGGCCGCTCAACAGCGAGCTCTCGCGCAACAACAGCAACAGCAACAACTCGCTGCTTTGCAAAATGGAGGTGTCAATGGTACCATGAGCGCACAGAATATGACACCACAGCAGCAGCAGGTTATGCAAATGATGCAACGACAGATGTTGCTACAGCAGCAGCAGCAGCAGCAGCAACAGCAGCAGCAGCAGCAGCAGGGCGGCATGATGACACCACAACAACAACAGCAGCTCGCCCAGCAATATGCCGCACAGTTGCAGCAGAACATGCAGAACAACCAGCTAAGACAAATGACACCACAAATGCAAGCGCAGATACAACAAATGGCACGAATG
>JFZS01000501.1:0-12441 GCA_000709145.1 Balansia obtecta B249 | reverse complement strand
CGCCTTTAGCTACTATAATAACTATAAAGAAAACACTATATTTACTTAAGAATAACTATTAGAACTTAATTAAAAAAGATAACTATAATAAAAGCAGCTAAATGCACTTTTTTATATAAAAGGCAGAGACCTTACTTATAATAGTATTATTAAATAAGTAAAGAAGAACCTTAAAATTAATAATAAAGAATATATACTTAAGTATACTAAAGTTCTTATTTATAAAGAAAAGATATAAGTACTAGTAAAGTTAAGAAAGAAAGTTATAAAGTAACTATATAAACATCCTCTTTATAGGCACTAAAGTATCTATAAAACAAAAGAAAAGATATAATAAATATTTAACTTCCTAGGAATTAAAAAGGTTATACAAAAAGTAGTAACCTCCTATATATAATGTATATAAAGCAAAGTATCCTGCTACAAGCTATATAAAGAACTATAGCCTCTTGTAGTACTATAACAGCTATAGGAATTAATTACTTTTAACTACATTATAAAGCTACTACTATCCCTAGAACCTATAACTAACGTTTAATACAATAGTATATTTATAGTAGTAAATAAATTAATAAAATACAGTTACTTTCTACTATTTAAAGAGTTAAGTAATGTAAAAGAACTTACTTATATGTTCTTATATACTATTATAAGTAACTATAAGTTACTAAAAGAGATTATCTTAAACTACAAAACTATATTTACTTTTAACTTCTAGTAAGTACTTATAGTATAACTAAGAACAAAGTATAAGCTAAGTATAGCTTACTACTTACAAATAAATAAGTAAATTAAACGCTTAAACTAAACACTAAAGTAGTATCTTTATTGCTATATTAACTATAAATAAAACAACTAAGTAAAGCACTTGCCTATAGTATAACTTACTTACAACAATACTACTGCTAAATTAACTAGTATATTACAGGCTTTTTATAAACTAACGTTTAATACAAGAGACTTTTTGCGCTTTCGCTTGCACTTAAGTAGCAACGCAAGAACGGCCTAAAAACACTAGGAAAAAGACTTAATTAATTCATTACCCTTCCTTTAATCTTACTTTAATAGTACATTACTCCTAAAGTATAAGTATAAAGGAAGTAGTATTAATAGTTATAAATAAAGAAAAAAAGAAGCTTATTTAAAGTATTTATTACTTTTAAGTAAATAAAAAAGCTTTAATACTATAGACTTAAACTATACCTATAGCTACTAAAGAGTAAGAATAAATCCTAAATTACTTATAAAAAGTGCTTAATTAACTTACTAGCTTAGTTCTAGTAATAGTTTTAAATAATATATATAGTATAGTATATAAAGTAGCTATAGTAGCAGAGAAGTGTAGCTATACTAAGGCTACTACAACCTTAACTAATATACTTATAACTAGTAACATTAAATAAACTATTAAACAAGCAATAAACAAAGCCTTTTATAAAAGGCTTAAAAAAGGCTTAATATAGGTAGATATTACAAGAGAACAGTAGTATAACTATACCTCCTTTAAGAACTAATAAACAGTTACTTTAGTAGTACTACTATATTAGTACTATAAAGTTTTAGTTAAAAGTAACTTAATTATAAAAGCCTTATAAAATAAAACCCCTTTAGAGATAGTATAAGCTATTAACTATACTACTAGTTAAGGAACTATAATAGCAGTATACTGCCTCTAAAGCAGCAATATAGTAATTATATTTAAGGCTATAGCTAAGCTATTTATAGAAGATATAAGCTAGATTTTAACTACTTTTAGACTAAAAGCAATGCTTTAATATAAAGTATTTAGTATTATAGTTAAAGGCTTTCTAATAAAATATACTTAGTAGACTAATAAAGAAGACCTTTTTAAGTACTTTTAAGAAGTTAATATAAATAGAATTATAAAAGTAGTAACTTAAAAGCTATATAAAACTGCAATAAAGGTACCTTTTATTATAGGAATAAATAGAACTAAAGCAGCTAATAAGCTTTACTATAATAGAATAGTATATTAAGTAAAGATATTTAAAGTAAAACCTTATAACAAAGCCTTATACCTTAAGCAGTGCTATAGCTACTACTAATTTAGCTACATTACAAAGTACTGCAAGAAAACCTTACGCTATAGCTGCTGCAGTGCTAGCAAGTATAATAGAGAAGAAAAGGCTTGCTTAATACAACAAAGAAATGTAAAAGAGTGCTACTTAAACTACTAAGAACTGTACTTAGCTTAGTCCTACAACTATATTGTTGCAAAAGAACACTAAAAATAAGCAAGAATAGTATATAGCTACTAGCTAATATAGTTTATAAAGTACAAACCCTTTACTAATAATAATAAAGAAAAAGGCTAAAGAAAATATACTAGTACTATACTATTAAAAAAGGCTTCTTTAAAAAAAAAAATTAAAAGGCCTTTTAGCAATAAAAATAAAGCTTTTACTTAAACAGATTTAGTTATACTAAAAATAATAATAAAATTCCTTTTTTTTAACTAACTATAAGTACTTATATAAGTACTACTAAAGAACAGTAAAGTACTACTATCTTTAGTACTAACTTAATAATTAAAGTAATATACTAGAATATAAAGAAGAAAATAACACTAGTATAGCTAGCACTGTACTACTGTAGCAATATAAATGTAGTAGTAATACAAGAACTAACAAGAATTAATAAACCTCTCTTTAACTTAAAGCTTAAATAGTACTAGCTAGTAGCCTATAAAGGCTATATAGCAATATATATATACTACTAGTATAGCTTTAAAGCGTAAAAGGTATAGTAAAGCTAAGACTAGTATAGCATTATTATAGAAGGCATAGAAATTTACTTTATTTACTCTCCTTTATATAAGCAAGAGTAGACTATACTACTCTATAAACTAGTAAAGGCCTTGTAAAAGGACTATAGTATTTTTATAAAGGACTTTAACTAATACTACTTCTTATAAAATAAAGTAAAAAGAACTTTACTAGAATATAATGCTTTCTTTAAGCTAATAGTATAGTAGCAGTTTAAACTTACTATACTATAAAAAGAGGTTACTTAGTACTAATAAAGAAAAAGAAATAGTACTATAAACTATACTTAAGTAACTTAAGATACAACAATTAAATACTTAAAGCTAATCCTCTTTACTAGCTTTAACTATATCTTGCAGCTAATTAGCATTAAAATAAAGGAATTAGCTTAAAAGAAAAAAATAAATTACTACTTATAAGTATTTTTAGATAAAAACTTAGTAGTAGTAAAAGCTAATATTAAGTTTAATATTTATAGTAGTTTTATAGTAAGACTACTTTAGTTCTTAAGTAATATAAATTAATATATAATATAGTTTATAAACTAACTTTAAGTAATTGCTAATATTATAGTACTTAAGTAGAAATATTGTAGCTTTTATAAGGCTTTATAGTAAAATAAAGCTATATAAAATGCAACTTAAGAAGTAAACTAAGCTTTAGCTTAATAAAAAAAGAATAAAATAAAGCTTAACTAGTACTTTACTACTAAAGTAATAAAGAAGTAAACCTATATTATTTATAAAGAACAATAAAGGATATAGAAGTATATACTATAATAAGTAAACTTAAGTAGAAGTAACTTATAGTTACTAAAGAAATAGGTATAACTAAAAAGTAAGCTCTTATTTAAAATCTAATAAGTCTTAATCTTTTTTTATAGTATATAAAGTAATAAAGTTAAAGCCTATACTTACTAAAAAAAAGCTACTACTTTTGTAAAGTACTTCTTCTTTACATTTAAAGCTACCTTTAGCAATATAAGTAACTTTTTGCGCTTTCGCTTGCACTTAGGTAGCGACGCAGGAACGGCCTAAAAACACTAAGAAAAAGACTTAATTAATTCATTACCCTTCCTCTAATCCTACTTTAATAGTGCATTGCTTCTAGAGTATAAGCGTAAAGGAAGTAGTACTAATAGTTATAAATAAAGAAAAAAGGAGGCTTACTTAAAGTATCTATTACCTTTAAGCAAGTAAAGAAGCCTTAATACTATAAACCTAAACTATACTTATAGCTACTAAGAAGCAGAAACAAATCCTAGATTACTTATAAGAAGCGCTTAATTAACTTACTAGCTTAGTTCTAGTAATAGTTCTAGACAATATATATAGTATAGTATATAAGGTAGCTGCAGCAGTAAAGGAGCGTAGCTATACTAAGGCTACTACAACCTTAACTAATATACTTATAACTAGTAACATTAAATAAACTATTAAATAAGCAATAAATAAGGCCTTCTATAGAAGGCTTAAAGGGGGCCTAATATAGGCAGATATTGCAAGAGGATAGTAGTATAACTATACTCCTTTTAAGAACTAACAAACAGTTACCTTAGCAGTACTACTATACTAGTACTATAAAGTTTTAGTTAAAGGTAACTTAATTATAAAAGCTTTATAAAACAAAACCTCTTTAAAGATAGTACAAGCTATTAACTATACTACTAGTTAAGGAACTATAATAGCAGTATACTGCCTTTAAAGCAGCAATATAGTAATTACATTTAAGGCTATAGTTAAGCTATTTATAGAAGATATAAGCTAGATCTTAACTGCCTTTAAACTAAAGGCAACGCTTTAATACAAAGTATTTAGTATTATAGTTAAAAGCTTTTTAATAAAATATACTTAGTAAACTAATAAAGAGGACTTCTTTAAGTACTTCTAAGAAGCTAATATAAATAGAATTATAAAAGTAACAACCTAAAAGCTATATAGAACTGCAATAAAAGCGCCTTTTATTATAAAAGTAAACAGAACTAAAGCAGCTAATAGGCTTTACTGCAATAGGATAGTATATTAAGTAGAGATATTTAAAGTAGAACCTTATAATAAAGCCTTATACCTTAAGCAGTGCTATAGCTACTACTAATTTAGCTATATTATAAAGTACTGCAAGAAGACCCTACACTACAGCTACTGTAGCGCTAGTAAGTACAATAAAGAGAAAGAGGCCTGCTTAATATAACAAGGAAACGCAAAGGAGTATTACTTAAACTACTAAGGACTGTACCTAGCTTAGTCTTATAACTGTACTGTTATAAAAGAATACTAAGAACAAGCAAGAATAGTATATAGCTACTAGCTAATATAGTTTATAGAGCATAAACCCCCTACTAACAACAATAAAGAAAAGGGCTAGAGAAGATACACTAGTACTACACTATTAAGAAAGGCTTTCTTAAAAAAAAGAATTAAAAGGCTTTTTAGTAGTAAAAATAAAGCCTTTACTTAAATAGATTTAGCTACACTAAAAACAATAACAAGATTCCTCTCCTTTAGCTAACTGTAAGTACTTATACAAGTACTGCTAAAGGACAGTAAAGTACTACTATCTTTAGCATTAACTTAATAATTAAAGTAATATACTAGAATATAAGGAAGAAAACAACGCTAGTGCAGCTAGTACTATACTACTACAGCAATATAGATATAGTAGTAATATAAGAACTAGTAGGAATTAATAAACCCTTCTTTAACTTAAGGCTTAAATAGTACTAGCTAGTAGCCTATAAAGGCTATATAGCAATATATATATACTACTAGTATAGCTTTAAAGCGTAAAAAGTACAGCAAAGCTAAGACTAGTATAACATTACTATAGGAAGCATAGAAATCTACTTTATCTACTTCTTTTTATATAAGCAAAAGTAAACTATACTACTCTATAAACTAGTAAAGGCTTTACAAAGAGACTGTAGTGTTTTTATAAAGAACTTTAACTAATACTACTTTTTATAGAATAAAGCAAGAAAGACCTTACTAAAATGCAATGCCTTTCTTAAGCTAATAGTATAGTAGTAGCTTAAACTTACTATACTATAAGGAGAGATTACTTAGCACTAATAAAGAAAAAGAAACAGTACTATAGACTATACTTAAGCAACCTAAGATATAACAATTAAATACTTAAAGCTAATTCCTTTTACTAGCTTTAACTATATTTTATAGCTAATTAGCATTAAGATAGAAGAACTAGCTTAAAAGAAAAAAACAAAATACTACTTATAAGTATTCTTAAATAAAGACTTAGTAGTAGTAAAAGCTAACATTAAGTTTAATACTTATAGTAGTCTTATAGTAAGACTACTTTAGTCTTTAAGTAACATAAACTAATATATAATATAGTTTATAGATTAACTCTAAGTAATTACTAATATTATAGTACTTAAGTAGAAACATTGCAGCCTTTATAGGGCTTTATAGTAGAATAAAGCTATATAAGATGTAACTTAAGAGGTAAACTAAGCCTTAGCCTAGTAAAAAAGGAATAAAACAGAGCTTAACTAGTGCTTTACTACTAAAGTAGTAAAGAAGTAAACTTATATTGTTTATAAAGAACAATAAAGGATATAAAAGTATATACTATAATAAGTAAACTTAAGTAGAGGTAACTTATAGTTACTAAAGAGATAGGTATAACTAAAGAGTAAGCTTTTATTTAAAATCTAATAAGTCTTAATCCTTCTTTATAGTATATAAAGTAATAAAGTTAAAGCCTATACTTACTAAGAAAAAGCTACTGCTTTTATAAAGTACTTCTTCTTTATATCTAAAGCTACTTTTAGTAACATCCTAAACCCTACATTTTACTACTTTAATAATATACTGTTCTTAAAAGAGAATACTTACTTTAAAGCAAACATTAAAGAAATCCTCTAGAATATAGTAAGTTAAAAGGTACTAGAGGAAGATAGTATACTAGCAAGGCTTATTAAAGCCTATAGTATACTAGCGTAGTAGGCCTTTGCTTACCTACTAAATGCTACCTACTGTATTAGCTACTACCTAGCCTTATTCTAAAAGGCTAAGGTAGTAGTCCTTAAGAAACTAAGAAAGAAACTAAAAAAGCTATATAAAGTAGAAGGATAGAGGCTAATATTACTCCTTAACGTTACTAGAAAAATACTAGAAGTAGCAGTTATATAATAAGTTATATATATAGCTAAAAAAAGAGGCTTCTTTCTAAACCTTTAAATAAGAAATAAAGAAAACAAGTTAATAGAAGTAGCCTTTAGCGTTTTAATAGAGGTAGTAAAGGCAGCGTAGCACTACAGTAAGACTGCATTGCTACTACAGCTAAATATATTAGCAGCTTTTAATACAGTTAGCTATACCTACTTAACCTATATCCTAAACTAATTACTAATCTTAAAGTAAATAACAGCCTAAGTCTATAGCTTTATTACTATATAAATAGTATAAATACTATTCTTTAAAGAAATAATAGAAGAAATACTAGTAGTAGTAGAGGTCCTACAAAGGTCTCTAATATCCTTAATTCTTTTCTTGCTATATATTACTTTATTATACAAGAAGCTTAAGTAGGTTAATGCAACTATAACCTTAAGGTTCTTAGATAATATAAACATAATAGTATATAAAAGAACTATATAGAAGATATAAGACTGCCTTAAAGTAGTATAAGTAATTTATAAAAACTAAGTAAGAAAAGTAAAGCTAAAATTTAACCTATAAAAAAGTAAACTAATATACTTTACTTATATATATAGCCTAAACTTAATACTAGTTAAACTTAAAACTATAATAGTTTATTCTACTTAATTAGTAAGATTCCTTAAAGTTTAGGTTAATAAGAAGCTTTAATAGAAGATATACTAAAAAAAAGTTAAAGTTAAGCTTAAAAAGCAGTACTTAGCCTTTACTGTTTTTGTAGTGTTAATGTAAAGGTATAGCCTTTATAAAGCTTGCTTTATATATATATAAGTAGTATAAAGCACTATTGCTTATAGTACAGGAACATACTATACCTTAATACTATAAAAAAGGAAGCTAAGAAGCGTTATAAAAGTATTTATTAAAGAGTAGCTTACTTGCTTAAAGAAAGTCCTTAAGGCCTATAAAGCTATACTATAAGCATATATTAAGTTTAAAGCAGCTATTCCTTTCTTAAACCTTTATATAAACTATAGAGCTAAGAAATATATAGAATATATAGAAAGAAATAGAATAGTAGACTATATTTAACAAGTATATGCAGCAGTAGTAAAGCAGCTATATAAGAGAGAATAGTAATATTAACCTCTATAATTTATCCCTTTTAAACACCTCTACTGTAAGTATAAAGTAAGTATATTAGTAGAAGTAAAACTATTATAGGAATAAAAGGACTAGTAAAACTAAGAAAGAATTGCAATAAAACTAAATAGATTCTATAAAGAAATAGTAGTAGTAAACTTAAACCTTAACTTTTAATTTATAAAAAAAACCTATAACCTCTATAAAAGACTAATAAAGTATAAATTAGTAGCCTTTATATAACTTTATATAAAAAAAATAAAGCTAAACTAATTCCTTTATCTCTACAATGTCCTTAAAGTAACTACACTACTTTACTAATGCAAGGATAGTATTAAAGATATATATTATATTATTTTAAACTGCCTTTAATACTTTAAACTAAGTATTTACTTTCTATAAAGACCTAGAAGACCTATACTATAAGACTAATGTAACGTTTATATACTCTTAAACTTACTATAGTATACTAAAACAATAACTTACTAGCTCTTTAATATAAAGTAAATACAGTAATTCTTTTTTACTAAAAAGCTTAATACTAACTATAGAAAGAAAGAAAAGAACTTAGAGTAGCCTTACTATACTAACTAACTAGCTATATTAACCTACTTATAAGAGACCTTAACTACTTTATTAAGTTTACTTTAACTACTATAAACAATACTTAATAAAGAAAGTAGTATAAGTAATTATAAGTACTTAAGAAAAACTACTATAAATATATATAAAGAACTATAAAGTAAGGTATTAATTATTTTTATTTCTTAAAATAAACTAATTAATTAAGTAACTTCTTGTAAGGTCCTTAAAAGGCTATAGCAGTTAAGCTAAAGAGGTAGGAGCAAGGGGGTTAAAGGGCCTAGACAGGCTAGCAAGGCTAGTAGCAGTATAACTAGTCTTATGCTGCTTTAGTGTATACAAAGGGCTAGCTATAGTAGCAGTAAAGGTAGCAGTAAAGGCAGTAAAAGCAGCAAAAGTAGCAGGGCAAGCAGCAGTAAGTGCAGTAATAAAGCAGGCTTAAGCAGGCAGTATAGCAGCAGCAATAGCAGTAGTAAGCTTAGCTAGTATACTAGTAAGACATTTAACTAGTGCCTTTAAAGTACTAGTAATATACTTACTAACGTTAACAAGCTTTTAGTACTACTAGTCTAAGGCTAGAGTAAGAGTAGCAAGGGGGCAAAAGGCGCTTATAGCAAGTACTACTTTATTTGCTGCTTCTTAAACAGTAATATAGTTAAGTACTTAGATAAACTAGTTAGTACTACCTTTAAGCAAGACTAATAGAAGAACGTAGGTATACTGCCTTAGTGCTCTTTTAAGTAACTTTCTTCTAGGTAGCTATTAAGGCCTCTATAAGGCTGTAAACAGTAAGTAAGTAGTTAAGCTACTAATATATTAGTATTAAAGTACTATAGTAAAACAAATAAAGACTTACTTTAAAGTATTTATACTTCTTAATAGTATAAAAAAAACAACTCTTTTTAAAGCTTAAATAGATTAACTAAAGGCTTAATATAAGAAAGATATAGTACTACTTACTTTACTAGTTATAGTATTGTTTTACTAAGTTCTTAGCCTAGCTAATATAAGGCTAGTAAGGCTAAAGACAAATAGTACTAAGCTTTATATAAGTTAGTAAAGGGTTTAAAGTAAGAATACTAATACTTACTCTTATAGCTAAAGTTAATAATTACTTTAGTATTTAAAATATAGTTAGTAGTAACTTATAGTAGAACTTAATAGAAATATATATAGTAATAGTATAGAAGTATAGTAAGAAATTTTTAGAAATTTAATTTTTAAAATTTATTTTTAAGACTAAAAATAAAGTATTAGTAGCGCTACTAGACTATAACTACTATAGAACTTTAGTAGGAACTAAAGAAACTAAAAAGTAAAACTAAAAAGAGTAAAAATTAATAAAAAACAACAGAAATAAAACAGAACTATAGTAGGAATAATATAGAAAAAAAGGACTACTAAAACATACTAAAGAAGGCCTAAAAAGAGAAAAAAGAAGAAAAAGGAATTAAAAGAAGAAAAACTAGCTTATATAAAAAAGCTTCTGCAGTATTTACTATAAACTTACTATATAACTGTATATTGTAGGTAAAGTAGAAGTAAAGGAGAATTAAAGACCTATAGTATACCTCCCCCCTTAGCTATACCCTTTACTATAGCTTTTATACTACTAACCTATAACCTTTATGCCTTTTTATAGCTTTAAGCAATAACTATAGCAACTACTAATACCTCCTTTACTAGTAGTTTATAATAATCCTTTAGTGCCTTTTAAGTGCCTTTTAAAACCTTTTTTACTACTAGTTACTTACATAAACATGTATATATAGTCTAGCTTTATAGCTAGCAATAAGCTAGTGCAATAGCATACAACTCCTTATAGCTAGTACTGCGTTAGGACTGTACAGGCCTTAATTAAGAGCAGCTAAGGGTAGTATATAGGTTTTTCTCCTTATAACAGGGTTTCCTATATAAATAATTACAAAGAGGTACTAGCATAGGATAGGCTAGTGTAATCAATATATACCTTTAGCAATATCTTAAACCTTACATTTTACTACTTTAATAATGTACTATTCTTAGAAGAAAATACTTACTTTAAAGCAAATATTAAAGAAATCCTCTAAAATATAGTAAGTTAAAAGGCACTAAAGAAAGATAGTATACTAGCAAGGCTTATTAAAGCCTATAGTACGCTAGTATAGTAGGCCTTTACTTACCTACTAAATGCTACTTACTGTATTAGCTACTACTTAGCCTTGTTCTAAAAGGCTAAGGTAGTAGTCTTTAAGAAACTAAGAAAGAAACTAAAAGAGCTATATAAAGCAAAGGAATAGAAGCTAATATTACTCCTTAACATTACTAAAAAAATACTAAAAGTAGTAGTTATATAATAAGTTATATATATAGCTAAAGAAAGAGGCCTTTTCCTAGACTTTTAAATAAAAAATAAAGAAAACAAGTTAATAGAAGTAGTTTTTAGCGTTTTAATAAAGGTAGTAAAGGCAGTATAGCACTATAGTAGGACTATATTACTACTATAGCTAGACATTTTAGTAGCTTTTAATACAGTTAACTATACTTACTTAACCTATATCTTAGATTAATTACTAATTCTAAAGTAAATAATAGCTTAAGTCTATAGCTTTATTACTATATAAATAGTATAAATACTGTTCTTTAAGGAAATAACAAAGGAAATACTAGTAGTAGTAAAGGTTCTGTAAAGGTCTTTAATATCCTTAATCCTTTTCTTACTATATATTGCTTTATTATATAAGAAGCTTAAGTAAGCTAATATAACTATAACCTTAAGGTTCTTAGATAATACAAATATAATAGTATATAAAAGAACTATATAAGAGATATAAGACTGCTTTAAAGTAGTATAAGTAATTTATAAAAACTAAATAAAGGAAGTAAAGCTAAAATTTAACCTATAAAAAAGCAAACTAATATACTTTACTTATATATATAGCTTAAACTTAATACTAGTTAAACTTAAAACTATAATAGTTTATTTTACTTAATTAATAAAATTCTTTAAAGTTTAAGTTAATAAAAAGCTTTAATAGAAAATATACTAAGAAAAAGTTAAAGTTAAGCTTAAAAAGCAATACTTAGCCTTTACTATTTTTATAGCGTTAATATAAAGGTATAGCTTCTATAAAGCTTGCTTTATATATATATAAGTAGTATAGAGTACTATTGCTTATAGTGCAGGAATGTACTATACCTTAATACTATAGAAAGAGAAGCTAAAAAGTATTATAAAAGTATTTATTAAAGAGTAGCTTACTTGCTTAAAGAAAGTCTTTAAGGCCTATAAAGCTATACTATAAGTATATATTAAGTTTAAAGTAGCTATTCTCTTCTTAAACCTCTATATAAACTATAAAGCTAAGAAATATATAAAATATATAGAAAGAAATAAAATAGTAGACTATATCTAACAAGTATATATAGCAGTAGTAAAGCAGCTGTATAGAAGAAGATAGCAACGTTAACCTCTATAATTTATCCCCTTTAAATACCTTTACTATAAGTATAAAGTAAGTATATTAGTAGAAGTAGAACTATTATAAGAATAAAAGAACTAGTAAAACTAAAAAAAAACTATAATAAAACTAAATAAATTCTATAAAAGAATAGTAGTAGTAAACTTAAACTTTAACTTTTAATTTATAAAGAAAACCTATAACCTTTATAAAGGACTAATAAAGTATAAATTAGTAGCTTTTATATAACTTTATATAGAAAAAATAAAGCTAAACTAATTCTTCTACTTTTATAATATCTTTAAAGTAACTATACTACTTTATTAATATAAAAATAGTATTAAAGATATATATTATATTATTTTAAACTAC
>JFZS01000500.1:0-12489 GCA_000709145.1 Balansia obtecta B249 | reverse complement strand
AGGGAGGCCAGTCGCGGGTTTGGCTTGTCTATGATGCTCTTATCGCCGAATCCCTCGACCGTTCACCTGCAAGCGTCTTGTCTTGACGTCTCAGATCAGACCCTGAACTTGCCCAGCGTGCGGCTAGCGCCACCGCGGAGCAATGGGGAGGGATGGCAAAGACCGGTAGAGCAAGGCCTGGGTGAAGGTCAACAGCGTGCTTTCCTTGGACTAGGACAAAAGTGACAGCCACAGTCCAGGTTCCCTCCGTCAATGAAATTCTTGCTCTGCCAAACTGAATCGTGTGACGCAACGCAAAGATTCAGCCTGAACTGAAGCCTGCCGCTGCCACTGCCGCTGCCGCGCGTGCGTTGCTTGGTTCGCATGAGGAGGGAACCCTTACCCTGATATTTGGTGGAAGTAAAAGGAAAAGTCGGGGTTTATTGCGGCGGTGGTCTGGGCGTCACGTCCCGCAGCGACGGCAGTGAGGGCAGCGGCGCGTGAAGCACAACAGCTCGGCTGAACGCCCACGTCACCAAATGATCAAGGGAGGGAGCGAAGCTTTCATTCTCTTTACGCATCTGGAGCTAGTGTGCTCCGTAGTGCCAGCTGGCTGCACTAAGCACCCGAGACACGGCCCTCATGTCGTCATGGCTAGCGGAAAACAAAAGTATCAGTTATCTAAGATTATCTGGGAGGCCTGGAAGTTGGAAGTCTGGAGGTCTGGACTCTGCTCTGGTCTCTCCTGCACGACGGACGACGACGCCCTCCCTACCTGCAATGTACCTGCCTAGGGTCGCTGCGTCTGAAATGGCATTAGCATTAGAGTCTTGGCATCCAAGGTACATAGTCACCCAAGCCGATATCATTCGTTCAATGTCGAGTAGCGGTACAAGGAGGCCATGTAATTCTGCCCCACGTGACACAGAAATACGATTCGATCAGCACAACGCTCACTCTTTGCTGTCAAGACGTGGCAGCCTCACCGCATTCGTGAGTGAACAGCAAGAACCCCGCATTTGATGAAGGCTGATGACGGAAAAGCAGAGCCCGGCTTTTTGATGAAGGTCTGCGAAAAATCGAAACTGTACTCCGACTCCGTACAACACTGCCCAATTGGCCCAGCGCCGGTCTGTGATGCGCGATGCCATGGTCGTCAAGCACGAGCCCATCCGGTATTCTTTCTTGGGGACGATTTGAAGATTCATTCCCCCCCCCCTCCCTCCTGGAACCGAGCCGCTCCAGTTCGGCACCGAACGAGGATTAACAGGTCGAAAAACGCTCTGTTTCAAGGTACCCCTGTGCAATTACTGATTCACACAAAAATAGAAGTACTAGCAAAGCGTCCGAGTTACACAGACATCTCGCCAACCAAATAAGTGCAAGTCAAGGTCTCGCTCCCGCGCCATCAAAAGGGGCGAGACGTGGAGTCGCCACGGAGATAAGGCATCCATATAATTACGGTTGGAGCACGGGCTTTTGACTCAAGTCAAAAAAATCAGCTGGGCGAGGTGCCTCCTCTGCAATGCTAGATTATATCGTATGGCAGGAGGGCGCCTAATTTACCCGAGCTACAAAAGTTGCCAGGCATCCTGTTTGCCTTTTTTCTTCATGGAAAAAGATTGAGTTCGTACTAGGCATATTAGAGTACCAGTCAATAAAGGCACCTAGGTAGGTACGTACATAGAGAATTCCAGCCCTACTTGACAGTGCGGGGTGTTTGACAGTACTTTTCCGTCATAGACTTTGAGCTAAGTTCCGCTTACGTACAGGCGCCAACTCTCATATCCGACCTACCAAAGGTTTCGAATTTGTGAATAGCTTCATGGACGACATCCAGACGCTATGCCTGCGTAGAGATGCTACGCTCACAGCATGGACGGCTTGAGCGAGGGAGAAGGATGAGCAGACATCAACATCTGGCTTGTTGATGAAGCAGCCAGTCATCAGCGCATCCGCGTCCTGTACTACTATACAATACGATGGATGGAGATGGAGCGTCATTGTAGCTCTATCAAACCTGATACACGTCACGGCACAGAGTAAACCTGGCAGAATGGCGCGCGCAAATCTGGTACGAAATGCTTACGCTCAGCCGAACAGCATCCTACTGTCTCTCTGCCCACAGTGATGAGTCCTCACAAACACCCAATATAGGCATCACGCAGCCGGTTTACTCTGATATAGCAGGTTAACATGATGACGACGCCGCAGCAACTCTCGGCGAGTTTCCCGTCAGAAAGTAAACCAACTGCTCAGGTCGGGAAGTACACGGTGCGGAAGCATGTGCCAACACACGGTATGGATTCCGCATCTTTGAAGAAGAAAAAAAGCAACATTTGCGCAGCTTGGTCTCGAGGCCTCCTTCGCGCACGAGCCAGGGAGCGAACCTTGTCGCTCTCGCTACGCCTGACATTTAATAACGGTGGCCTAGCGATAGGACATTCTGCAGTCCAGCAGCTATCAGATATCCTTTATTTCCATTTTTTTTCTTGTTTTTTTTTTTAAAAAAAAAAATAAAATAAAAAATCTATCCCCTTTTGACCAATAGGGGCAGCTTAGGCTCTGCAGCTAAACTTAATCAGGATGTCTCACGCGTGTCCTCGCCGTCGTGCAAAGGACATGGGGTGCAGGCTTGCTCCACCCCACCACTCCGCCCAGACGGGCAGACCCTGGCTGCCAATTTCCCAACGTCGTCTTGGCCTGCCATCGACAGAGAGACTTTGGGCTTGGCAAATGGGAGGCCGTCCAACATGCCAATTTCCGATACGTGGCTGGGCTCTTTTTATTTATAAATCTTTTTTTTTTTTTTTTTTTTTTTTTACTAAATCGATTCGATTCGATTCGATTCATCCGTAGTCAGCAAGCGCGAGACCGTGACCCAGAAGTAGCACTATTGGTGGCTCACCGGTGCTGGCGTCTGCATCGTGATCAACCTTTGCGGACAAAGATGCAGCTACATGTAAACTGCGCATTCGCATCACCCATTCCAGCAGCGTTTGTGACTCATTCAGTGTGAATAAGGTACGAAACCAAAACTTGTTATCCGAACAAAGGTTGACTCCCACGACGAGACGTAGAGCTGCCCAACTCACTGCCATAAAAACCGTCAGATACCGCATACCGCGCGGTCCTTCATGAATTCCTTCGCGCCGATACAGACCCAGATGCGCGTTTTTCTCTATCCTTCTCGCCGTATCCACCGGCTCGCCGCAAGCAATTAGACTTGTGGAGTTGCTCGTCGGAAAGGACCGCACAAAAATGGCGAAAAATTTCATTTCTGCTAATTAGTCTTTATGCTTTATTATCCACTTTTGTGCTCCATTGTATTGTTTCTTACATGGTGATTTGGCTGCTGTGCTTGGTCTGGGTATTTGGCAACTCATGCCCGCCAAGCTGGTCTGGATGACTACCTCCCTGGGCGGCGTGGCTGGCAACTGCTTGATTCTCGTAATATTAGCAACTTTGCTAGTTTCTAATGCATCTTTGCATTAGTGTGGCTTGGCCGACTGCTTTGACAGGGAGATGTAGAAACTGGAGCCGTTGCCGTACTCGCGTAGTGGCACCTGATCATAAACACATTGGCGTAGAATTGCTTTCGACATTCACGCGAAAACATCGAGGGCACGTTTACACGGGGTTATTTGCAAAAGGGCGTGTGAACGTCAATGCCGCCGTCTTGATGAGTAAAGGAGTGATACGGCTGCGCCTTGCTAGTTTGAAGTAATGCGTGAGGGGAGTCCGCAAAGGCGTCTTGCATGTCCGAATCTCCTGCACAATGTGAAAGGGACCAGGCCGTTCTTATAAAAACAGACTTGTTCCTCTTTACAATGCGCTCAGCGCAGACGGGCTTACCGCCAAGCATGGGAAGTTGCCGGCGGAAAACAAGTTGACAAGTAAGAACCAGCAAAGATGAAATCAACGACTTGTGTCAAAATTCGATTATATCAATCGAAATCAGAATATCCTCCGAGGCCATGCTAGCTACCAACGCATTTGCCATGCTCATGCTCATGCTGTCGTTTATCCTGCCGTCCTCGAGCCTTGCGCCCGAATTACATTTCATTCCCGCCCACAAAGCCATCGCGCGACGACTGGGCTTAGCTCTTGCTCAGACTCAACGACTCTGTAGCCAAATTGACAAAAAATTAAAATATACAATGCAGAACCTAGTCTCTTTTCCTAAACGCCAAGCCTCTGAGCTGTCTTACCTGCAAAATTGCCCTTGTCCATCACATCTATATTATGAGCACCGAACTCAGTGAATGGGCACTTTACTAACGCGAGCAAGCCACCTGTACGCTTCTTCGCGCGTCGAGAGGCAAACCAAGCAATCGCTGGCTGCTCACACGCGTCTGCCTCCCCGTCCAAAGAAAGCCCGACAGGTGCCAAGGCGGTTACGTCCCAAGCCTTGCCCGGGCGCCTAGGCCGGGGTGTTGAACTTTGGGGGAGGAACCGGAGTTACCTTGCTTTTGGTGCTTTTCATGCCCTGCGCGCTTGGTGGGGGACTCTGTTTGATGGCCATGGCGGCAGCTTTCTTCTGCTCCTTTTTGTTCGGCGTCTTGTTGTCCCTGCCAACAACCGGCGACGATCTGGAGGCCACTTGAGGAATGGGTACAGGAGAAACTTTGGGTGGTTGAGCTGACCCTGGGATGACAGGGATTGGGACAGCAGATTGACGAGGTGCCGAGCCCGGTGTCTCGGTCTTTATCATCTTGTTTTTGGGTTTTGCTGCTGGCGTCGATGCTACCGGCTGGGAGGAGGGTAAGCTCGGCGATAAAAGTGATGACGACTTCTTAGTTGATGTCGTCGGCTGTCTATTGGAACCCAGATCAGGACTTGCGTCTCTCTGCGTCTTCAGCTTTTTGTTCCTGGATTTCGCCGAGAGGTTTTCCTCCATGAGTTGCTCCGTAGCGGCAGCCGCCTCATCTTCGGAAGAAAGCTTCCGCTTCCCCTTGCGAGCCGTCTCTGTCCCCTTGTCTTTGTTCTTCTTCTTCTTTTGCTTCTTCTTTGCTTCCTCCCGTTTCAAACCTGATGAACCTGCGGTTACAGGAGTGTCTTTCATGTCGACATCCCTTTCGATGTCTGACTCCTCATCACTCTCAATTTGGCCCATCGGAGTGGTAACACCAAATGGCTTGTACCTGGCTTTCATGCCCCTGGGCTGTGCGCGGGCTGGATCTTTCGGTAACGGCCCGCTAGGTAAAGTGCGGAGACTACCATTTCCAAGTTGAGCTACCTTCTTAACATGCATTACTTGATTGACTTGATGGGAGGCTATTTCGTTATGATTAGAATAAGCGACCATTGGTCTATCACGTACGTGTGTCCAATTAAACTTACCAGACTGATATCGTGATCCGTCAGCTGATGGAATCAATATTTGGATCGAGCTTTTGGGCACCATGGTATCAAAGGATATACCATAGTTTTCGCCGTCGTGGGAAAAGACACTGTCTCCCTGATTGGACTGATTCATGGGTATTTCCAAATTCTGTACGACTGATATAGGCACATTTGCCGGAACCGTAAAATACCAGACTTGTTTGCCTTGCAAATTCGCCTGGCTGCAGATTTGCGCCACATCCTGACCATTGGCGCCATCGTCACTCTTTCGCAGAACGAAGTCTGCTGCCACAAAATTTGGCAGAGCAACATTGTTGTTGTCAGTTTCGCGATGGGTAATGTGCATCGATTCATCCGCAGCATCGTCGTCAGATGTGTCAGATGACGACCCATCAGATGATGGCTGCTTCCTCTTTTGATTTGTTTTGGCTGGAGCGGCTGCTTCCTCTTCATCGTCGCTTCCTTCTTCGCTGGAGCTCGTCTCTGAAGCACTGGTGGTTTCTGTGCCATTGGATGGCTTCGTCGCCGCCTTGGAGGCCGCGGCAGGTTTCGATTGATCTTCCTCGTCACTTTCACTTTCGCTAGATTCATCCTTGGAATCGGACCGGGCCGTAGCATTCTTTTTGTGCGTCTCGTCCTCGCTGCTCTCTTCGTCTTCAGACGCAGAAGCCGGGTCGTGTGTGGGCGCACTGCCCGAATTGACGCCGGACTTCAGAGGTAATTCTTTAGCCTTCACTTTCCGCTCACTTTCGTCCGACTCAGATTCAGATTCAGATTCACTGCTGGATTCATCCTTGGACGATCCCTCGCGTTTGATAGATTGTAGCTTGCTGCTAGATGCCGACTTCTTTGCTGCAGCTTTCCGTTCGTCGTCGCTATCGGCGATTTCTTCATCCGTGCTTCGGTTTCTAGACGTTGATTTCGAAGGCCTTGCTGACTGCGGCGCCAACTTTCGTAGAAAATCTATACCTCCCTCGTCGCCACTGCTGCTGCTGCTACTGCTATCGTCACTATCCTCGTCGTCGCTCATGTCGTTGCCGAAAATACTCTTGTCGATGGCGCCAGGTTCCATCTTGATTTCAGCTGCAGACTTCAGTCCCGGTCGCTTGTTGTACTGAGCATCAGCACTGAGACCCTTTTTGGTGTCCTCGATGTGCTTGCTGAGAGAATGCACTTTGAAGGGTCCCTTGGGTGCCATTTTGAGCAATTGCGGCGTGCGGGTATGCGCAAACGGCAGCTACGACAGCAAGAGAGACGGCCGTCCCCCAAGGTGCTGAAGGTGCGATAGGTTGAAGCGGAAAGTTTCGAAGAAGCTGTGAAATTTTGATGGCCCTGTAAACAACGGCCCCACATTCGCGCGGCGCGCACCTGGAGACGGGTGGCAGGGGATGCCGGCCAGATGCCTTGACTGGCCCGTGACCGCGGAGTACTCCGCCGTACGGGTACGGGAGTACTTTGATTTTCATTTTTTTAATCATGGAACGCTATCGATAGCACCTTCAACACCAAAATTAGTCTGGCTGTTGAGTCGTCGCGTAGATTTCTGAAGATGGCAGCCACAGTCTTGGAAACGAACGGTCTTGGAACTCTGATCTAAATCCTAATAAATCCTTATTTCGCTCTTCTTTCTCCTGAATCTACCATGGTGTCGTGACTCGACGCAACCCGAACTGCGACTCAGCATGTCTTCCAGCAAACGTCGAAAGCTAGAAGGTGAAATGCCGACTCAGCGTAAGTACTAGGTCAAACCAGCTTACTAGGCCATGATACAATGTAGCCTTTCTAATTCTTTGTTGCAGCCCCCATCAGCGCAGTCAGCGCAATTGCAGCCCGTCGGCGACTTGGTGCCTCTGCCACGCCAAGCACAAGCCCATCACCACAACCGACAGCTTCAAGCATGAATTCGTTTAGTGCTCTTCAATCTCTCAAGCCCAACAAGGAGGTGACTCAACCGAAAAGGAGAAGCGCAAAGCAGGCGTATCTTCGCCGCAACGAAGTAATTGGTACCAGCGCACCATCAACGCCGGATGGCGCGAGGTGAGTCCAGAAACCCCTATCATTCTCAAATAACTCTTCAACCTAACATGGCCAATGAAGTCAGCCAATTGATATTGCTGCGCCAGGCACAAATTCCTCGATAACTGAATCACAGTCACAAACTATCAGCTACTCATCTTTCCAACTTTCGAGGATCACGCACCGAATTTTAGCTGATGGCACTGTTGAAGTGGAATTGGACGAGAGCGAGGTGAGTTTGCATTTTCCCATCCCATGAATCGAAGTAGGTAGCTGATTTGAGCACGAACCTCTTAGAGATTTATCTTTGCTGGAAGTTTTGGTATTCGCGTTCTTAGCGGCGAGATTACCATCGTAGGTGCAACTTTGCGGCCTTCCGAGAGCATCTTCTGGGTTCACGCGCCTCACTGCTCTGCAATCCCCGTCATCCGGACTATGCAGGATTCCAAGCTGCAATTTCACAATGATCCAAACTTTAGTGATCTCAAGAAGTTGGGTCGACTTTCACCTCTACTTCGAAGATTATGGAATGAACCTGCCGAAACTGATACAAGCGCGTTTTCTAACAATTCCTTTCGTTTTGTACGTATTATATTTATTGTTCCAATTGAAGCCCTAGTGTCTGACCCCTCCACAGATAGGGAATTCTTCTGATGCTCCGAGAAGATGTGTCATACAGGAGTTGGTGTCTCCGCCAGAATGGAACAAGCTACTCGCGTCAGTTGCACCCCCTACAGGTGTCGATAGTCGGTACACTGCTTTCATTTGTGGACCAAAATCAGCAGGAAAGTCTACATTTGCGAGATTTCTCACAAATCGTCTTTTGACTCTAAATCAGGCGGGCTGCAGACAAGCCATTGTATTGGATCTTGACCCAGGACAGCCTGAATTTGCAGCCCCGGGTACTGTATCTTTGGTCCGCGTCTCGAAGCCGAATCTAGGATTGCCGTTTACGCACGCCGCTTTCGATGATTCCGCAAATACCATTATGAGATGTCATTCGCTGGCTTCAGTTACCCCCGCTTCGTGTCCAGACCTCTTCATTGCGTGCGCCGTTGATCTTTACGAGTTTTATCTTCGCTTCCACCGCAAATACCCCTTAGTAATCAACACCCCTGGCTGGATCCTTGGCACAGGTCTTGATCTGCTAGTTAGCCTCATCACGAGATTGCGGCCCGTAGAGGTCATCTATATGTCAGAAGATGGCCCATCTGAAGTTGTCGACACCATCCAGGCGGCAACTAAACATAAATTCAACACACTACCCTCACAGCCGTCCGAGTTTACGACTCGCACGTCTGCCCACTTTAGATCCATGCAAATGATGTCGTACTTTCATTCGCAAGCAGTCCTCCAGGGTAAATCAGCGACAACCTCGCCTATGAAATGGAACACCCAACCTCTGTCTCATACCCGGCCCCATATAGCTCGTTACGACGGCCCAAACCAGGCTATTCTGGGCATACTGTCCTACGACTGCCAGACGCCGCCAGATCTATTAGCAGCAGCTATCGATGGTGCTATTGTTGCCATTGTGGAAATTGAAGAATCCACCGCCTTTCATGAACTCGATACACCAACGTCGCCATCTTCCCAGCCAAGTACGAAAGCAGACAACAACGCCAGTGCAGGAACAACTGTTGAAATCTGCAGGACGCCAGAAGGGCTGCCTCTGATAGTCAATTCAACAGATGGGACGCTCGATCCTCGGTACTGCCATACCATTGGGCTCGCACTCATTCGAGGGATCGATACAAAGAGCAAGGCTCTACAGGTGATCACTCCGCTATCATTAGAAAAGCTGGAACAGGTTCGACTCAAAGGACGGAGCATCATTCTACTGCATGGGAGCTTTGATTGTCCACACTGGGCATATACAGAAGACCTCCATGATAGGACGAAACAGGATGACGTGACGGATAAGGACCTTCACATTTCTGATGGAGATACCAGCGAGGATGAGAATGAATCTATCAACAGTACTGTGCAGGCTGGCCCAGCACACTCTGGAGCTGCAGCAAGCGTGCCATGGATAGAGACGCTGAAGGGCAACCAGAAACGCCCTGTGGGATCTCGTGTCTGGCGGGTGAGGCGGGACTTGGGGCGAAACAATGGTGACTAGGAGCATGCATTGGAGATTTCTCTCTCGGGACATATCGTGATGCGGAGCAGGAGGCCCGCATTGGCGTTGTTTCAATTCTCGGACAACTGAGAGCTCTCAACTCTTGAAGCGGTCTTCTGAATGGAGGAATTGTAACAGAATTGCACAGTATGCCGCCAGTCTTCCTGCCGTATGCTCCAAGCTTTTCGTGGGATGCATTCGAAAAGGTGGGGTGGACAGAGCATCGATATGAGATGGCTGGCTTATTTCGAATTGTTGTCGCGCCCTTGCACTACAAAGTAGTCGACTCGGCTATCCCAATGCTTTACCTTTCATAGCCACGGGGTAATCTAGGTTGACGAGACACTTATGTGGCAGAAAATCGGGTGTCACGCAAATACCCCATGTTGGGCAACATGCTACTCGTCTTCGCAGCATGGGCAGACACCATGCTCTTCAGTGTCATGAAAATGAAGATCATCCCACCAACCCACTCCGCTGAAACCTGGAGGACTTCTGTGCAAGGCTGAGGATCAACAGTCATGTCCGGCGCCATGAGTTACCTGGACAGAGTTACACATCTCGCTTCATGTTCCCATCGGAGCCTTTTACCAGGCTATCGGGTTGCCCCTGTGTTGTGGCGCTGGCATTTCGGAAGCGACCCCGTCTTAGGCGCTACTAGCTGAGAATCTACATGGACCGAGTACGTCATCAGTATGCCTTTTTAGGTCTGATAAACGTTTGGTACTTGGATCACCTTTGCTTCTGACGCAGAAGGAAATGTTCCAGAAGTAAACGCGCCGCCTTCTTAGTGTTCTTGCACACAATCTGATCTGATGGACTTCCGCCACCTTCTCTGTCAAAAGTTCCTTGCTGACGTGCGCTTTTACGCTCGCCGCTCTTCCCGCGTACGAGACGAGCGGCAGCGTTTTTGGCCGCTTGCTCCTACGTCAGCTGCTAGGCCAGGTCAGGTGGCTTGTTATAGTGGTGCATATTGAACTATTGATAGTGTCAAAAATACTAGAAGCAGCTCTGATCTACTGCCTAATTCTCATACCTCAAGGCTAGAGCAAGTCCGCCTAGCAAGCAGCTGAAGCACTAAGTTGCTAGCGCTGTCTTCGGCTTGAGCTCTTCCAGAAGCATTTGAAAGTTCGGTTGCGTAGTCTAGACAACTGCAAGTCAACGTCTGAGACAAGGTATGATGCCAGGCTTTTAGTACAAAGTTTTGTCGAACAATATGAGATGGCGCTCTGTATTGCCTCTTGGGCTTTGAAGGACCACACAGCAAATCCAGTTTATACGTTATACGAAGCACTCGGGTGAGAGTCAGAAGTGCATGACCGGGTCCCGCAACCGACTACTACTCTCCTCTCGATCCGTCACGTAGTCTGATCACCTGGTGGCACTTGGACTGAAATCAGGCGGAACGAAATCTCCAGACCGTAGGATATAGCCATGAGGCCAACCGAAATTAGATTAATGCACAGTGATAGTGTCGTGGTCCACTAACAATAATTGGTTGGCCGTTGGGTAGCATTGGTTCAATTTGGCACCGTTGACGGTTCGTTACGTTGGGTTGTACCGAGGCGGGTACGATTGCCGGTCTGTGGTGGGTCCGAAGTTCGTCCATCAGATTGACACCGGGGCAGCCTGGAGATTAGATCTGCAGTCTGAGTTGGAGGGGCCATGCGACTTCGGCGACGACGTACAAGCATGGTGCAACTGGCAGGAACGAGCGGCGAATGTGCATGCAGTTGAAAAGGTAGGGGGAGACCTTGCCTTGATGCGTGCTTTCACTGTGCCACTTTGTCTCGCTCTGACCTCGGTTCGCGCATGACCTTCTTCTCCCACTGACCTGGCGCGGGAATGCTTGTTGGAAGCAACTTGGTCATTTCGCGCCCTTGGTTGGTTACCAAATTTCCAAACAAGCGCCATTTACCTGGGTCCGAAAACGAGGAAAAAAGGCTGGAAAGGGGTCCGATCAGCCGTTCGGTGTGTGACAGGCACAGTGTTTGTTTGGCACACGCCCTTGTTCCTGGGGGAGGGGGAAAGAGGAAGGAAAGCTGGTCTCTGAAACAGTTGGTAAAACTGGTGCATTCTGGATTTGCTTTTTCTCTTCTCCAACCGTCTCTTTCTTTTCCCGCACTAGTGCAGTGTGCTGAGTACCTAGGCCTGCATATCGGAGAGAAGAGAGCCTGATGCAACCTCGATGTTTTTGTTGAAGCAGATGCAGAAAGAGCTAGAAAACGAGCTGCTTATTGGGCTCGGAGTACTCTCCGCTCTGCAGCCTGCAGCAACGCATTTTACTTTAAAAATGGCGTCAGATTTTGTTGAATGTGAAGTATCAGAAGCAACCACACGACTGGCTTGTCGTGACTGTTCATGCCCAGGGCTGGTGTCTTGTACAGTCCGATGCGAGCAGGGTGAACCACACAGGACTTGCGTTCCATGCTCAACACCTCAGACGACAGCACATTGTGCTTTGCATAACGCATGCGATAACGACCAAGCAAGCAGCTGCTGTGGATCTTTATCACTGTGTGAAGCAACTATCTTGCGGCGTTAAAGGCTGGCTTGTATCGACTTGCATCGGTGATAACGTCCACACCAATGGATCATCCACCCGTACCAGAGTGTAGTTTACTACTACGTAGCGGTAATAGACGCTCCCGAGGTTCACGTCTGACTTATGGCCCACGGGTATTTAATATAGCCTGAAGGTATTCAGCGTTGGGTTTAGGGAAAACTAGGACAGTAAACCGGGCTTGCACAAATGGCTCGCCAAATCGAACCACAGGAGGGCCCTCCGATTCTTAAGTCGCGACCGACAACTCATCATCTGCACTGTGTGACCAGGATTAGCGGATTCTGACTTTAAAGTACCCGTCCTCAACGGTCGATGAGTGCGGCTAGATGGCGTGGGTCAACCTGGGAAGGCAACCCTGTCAAGGGCTGTGCTGGCCATACCCTTTCTTGCGTGAAAATAATGACAGATGTTGAATACTGGAGAGGCAAGGAGGGGCACAGGTTTAAAAAAAAAAAAAAAA
>JFZS01000499.1:0-12584 GCA_000709145.1 Balansia obtecta B249 | reverse complement strand
CTTGTTTTTTTAATGTACATCTAATTTTACCGGAGCAATGGGGGGGGGGGGGGGGGGAGCAGATGTTGTCAGTTGACGGAATGGATTATTTGTTCATGAATCTTTGCCTTGACGTTGTGACTGCGTGTCTGCTCTATAAGGTTGGAAACAATGTTGGTCCACGTAGTGAGCCGAGGGCCAGAGGGAAGTAATGCTGATTGCTGGCCACGCGCCGAATGTTCACTCATGAGGCCAGCGTCGAGCGTTTATGCGTATCACCCGTCAAAGTGCAGGACCAGTCAAGCTCAGTTTGAGAAGGAATTTGAGTTCAAGACTAGTTATATCACACCCATGCAATCCTCTTGCCCATCGCACATCCTAGTAGTCATTACATGCCGAAACGCCGAAAAAAAAAAAAACGTCAAATGCCTATTGCGCGACCATTTCGACAACAAAGATGGCCAACTTGCGTGTCCAGAATGCGAGCTGCTTATCTGACCCCCCCCCCGATGCCCCTCCCTGATACAAACGTCCCTATACTGGTGGCCCGATGAATGAAGTGCCCATTCAGGCCGTCGCAAGCAGCTTGTTGAAACCAAGCTTGGCAAACAGGGTGTCCATGGCTACCCACTGGCGACCGCATTTGTCAAGGTACTTGTCGACAACGCCCTTGACGGTGCCGAACCGGACACGGTTGTGTTCTGCAAGCGCCAAGATGGTGTCACGGTCCTGCCGAGACAGCGACGAGTTGTTAGCGTCGTTGGCCTTGGCCCGCGCCCTGTCGACGTCCCACAGGCTGGCAAAGTACACTAGCTGGTTGTAGATGGCCTTTTCGGTGTACTCGTATCGCATTCGTCCGAGGCAGTCGCGGGCAAGGCCCCTGGGCCCTAGACAGCGCGTGCCGTAGACGCTCATCTGACGCGTGCGGTTGCCGCATTGCGAGTCATCGCAGACAAGCCAGCCTTCGTAGTAACGTGACGTTTGCTGCCGAACGGCGTGCTCAACTTGGGCGACAATGCAGAGCGTGGGAATCACGCTCTCGCAGTTGCTGCAAAGCAGACCCGAGGCCGACACCCTTTCTGGCTGGGCAGCAAGGCCCTCGAAAGACGAGGCCTTCTTGCACTTGCGGCATCGAATGGACAGCCTCGCACAATCGCCGAAGCGTATCTCGTCAGGTATCTGGGATTCCAGAGGGTGTATCTCGAGATCGTCACTCGAACTGTTCTGTTGTGTCTGGTGGGAACTGTAGCGTCTGATGTCGAGACCAAGCTGCTCGGCAAGTTGTGACGTAGAGGTTCCAACAATGTTGGCGCAGAGTCGCTCGACCGGAGGGAAAATTTGCTTTCCGAGATACCATTCGACGTCCGGGACCAGAGACGGGTCGGTCTTCAAGTCGGCGGGAGCATAGGCGCGTTTAGGCGCAGGCTCAGAGCTCTTCCCGTCTCCCGTAATGATGTAAGACACGACGTCTCCTTTGCGTACGGTCTTGCCCCTTGATATATCGCGCAAGGCGACTTGAACCTGCGGCATGGAATCGGCGTTGGGGTACTCTTTCGGCCCCTTGCCCAGTTGTGTGTAGATGATGTACTTGGAGACAGGAATGCTCTGGTCCCGCATCTTGCCAGCAATGTCACGGAGATACTCGTGGATGCGGGCTATGGTGACTTCGGCTTCGTCGCCTGAGAGAATTTCGTCCAGAAGATGCTTCGATATCTCTTTAGAAAGAGCACAATACTCTCGTCGCCTCATGTCCAAGCCCTTGACCTCCATCTTTTCCACAAACCTGCCATCTTTTTCGATAAGATTGATCGCAGCATACTTTTTCTTTGCTTGAAGCAGAATACGTCGGAAGACATTATCGATATCGATCTCAAGGAGTCTATATTGCTCGTTGACAGCCTTCTTGAACTCGTTGCCAACTCTGAATGCATCCGCCACGGTCTCTACGTTGGCATTGATCATGACGGAATCAGTATCACCATAGATGACCTGAAGGGATTTGCTTTCAGCCAACTCCTTTGTGCTTCGCAGGATCTCACGTCCCTTGAAGGTTGTGAGAACAGCCAGCGGTCTGGCATAGAAGCGTGATCTGGTATAGCCCAAACACCCGTACATGGAATTGGCTGTCAGCTTCAAAGCGAGCTGCTTGATGTCCCATGTTGCGAGCTGCTCGGGGGTGGCGTTCTTGTCTTTCATCAGCCCCTTGACTTGACGGCGACGTCCAACAAGCGTGGCAATAAGCCGAGGTAAGATGCCCTGCTCCTGGTCCTTAGGTACTTCAGGAACAGCATCATCATCTTCCGTCTGATTCGTCATGTTAGTTCGAGATGGCATATTTCGAGACGGATTCAGAGCACTTACCGAGCCAGTTCTGTCGACGGTCGTGAAGCAAATGTTGAACTCTTGAATGATGGAAGGGTATAGAGAGTTGAAGTCCATGACAAGAACAAATTTGTCGTATAATCCCTTTTCAGGCTCAAAAACGAGACCACCCTTGTACTTGTCCTTCTTTTTTCCCTCGTCACCTTCCTCTTCAACATTCCCCTGCATCTTTTGGCGCCCGCGGAAGGTCTGCTTATCGGGACAAATGTACTTGTTGCGATTGAACTCGTGAAGCAAAATGTACTCGTTACGCTCCGCTCGGGTACCAGTCAGGGTTCGTGCCCAAGAATTGCCAGCCAGATTAGTCAAGACCTTCGTTAGCGGTAAAAGCTGAACGCTGAGCGCCAAAGCAGCAATGAAGTGTGTGTCAGCCTCCATGTGGGTGATGTAGTCCATGAGGCCCTGCTTTTCTCTGGCCCAGCTATTCAAAGCTGCTTCATTGTCGATTTCTCGGCGGCGATTATCACCCGACAGGTACAAGCTGCACATTTCTGTCAAGCTCCAATTCTGACACTTGTACATGGCTGACTTTCCTGCGTCGTTGGCGAGATCGCACAATAACCTGCCAGCAATGACTTGACGCTCGGCAAAAACATTACCACCAACTTTCGCGATGGAAGCAGGCCACTGGCTTCGACGGAAGCGACCCAGTCTAGACCACTGGTGAACCTTCTTCTCATGAAGACGATTCAAAAGAATGCTGTAGTCCGCTCCTTCAAACTGATGACCAAGAAGCACATCGGGGTCGGCAACATCAACCTGGGCCAAGAAGAAAGTCAAAATTTCAGCTTCTGTTTTCTTCAGGACAATCACTCCTCTATTCCTTCTTTTGGCTAGCTGATCAAATCCAAGAGGAAAGCTCTGGCCATGAGGCCGAATGACGGTAAAAGTCCTGCAAGGTAGTTTGTCGGCTGGTGTAGTATCGCTCAGCAAAACTTTCTCGTAGATTCTAGCACTCATGGCCAAAATCTCTTGCTTGTTCTCTTTCGCATTGAAGGCGGTCCTTAAAGAGACGCTCATGAGTGTGAGCGGAGGTGCATCCAGATTGTCTGATTCGCTCATTGTTGATACCATATTTGGATGGTCAACCAACACTTCCAGTTTACAATGTGAAGCATTCTTGATAGCACCAAAATCAGCGTCTTCAATCCTCAGCCAGCAGGGTCCCATGATGTTCTTCCAGAGGACGAACTGTTCGAATATCGCTGTGTTGGCACCAAAAACATGAGAAAAGGTCTCTCCCGTCGTATTTACATCAAGCTGTGGCTCTGTGACGGACGGTTAGCATGTACTCGAGCTCTTCTTTGCGCAGGCCGTGTGGTTGGGTCAGGCCAGAACGTACTGGTATAAGGATAGAGGAGCTTCAGGTACTGTGCCTCTTTTGGGACGTCTGGTAACTCAAAAGCATACTTCCTGGTGCATGCTTTAATTTTATGCATATCCACCTTTATCTTTGTCATCAACTCATCGACTTCTTCGTAGACATCCGTCATTCGAACAGTTTCTTCGGTTGCCTGATTGTCTCGAACGCGTTGTTCACGAGGTAGAAAATAAAGTTTTCTCAGAATGTTGTCAATCTTGACAAAACAACTGACATAGGCACTGGTCTTCTTGTTCAAGACCTTGCCAAACAGACACAGGCTGCCGTTGACCTCGATATAGTCTGTCCAGAAGAAATTGAGACTACCATCGGCCTCAATGGCATCATTATGATCAATCTTGCCTATTCCTCGGGTCTCTATCGGGCTGCTCACGACATTGAGCTTTTCTGTCACAGTATTCCACGATGCCGAGTCAACAGCATTTTCAACCACTTGCTTTAAAGGCGAAGAACTGGTGGGCGGGGGATGAGGGTCCGGTTTTAACAGCTTCTTCACGGGACGAGAACCGGTCATGTTGACACTAGGTGAACTGGTAGTTCCAGCATGAGCCACCTCCATCACATCATTACCCTCGTCGTCCTCGATTTCGAGTTTAAACAGTGCTTTTCGTTCTGCCTGTTTAGCTGCAGGTGAAGAAGGAGGCGGATCACTCATGGGAACCTCTTGAATGCCATCAAGGCCATCGTACACGGGCGGAAGAAAACCGTCGTCAGGGTCTACAGCGCCGGCCGGTGATGATGGCAGTCGGCTATCCGTTCTTTTCTGCCTCTTCTGAATGGGCTCCACGACGGGTGACAGGGCTCTGAACTTTCGGCGGTCGCCAGATCTGTCAATTCTCGTCGAGCGTGGAGCAGTTACCGGAATGTTTTTGTCGACTTCACCCAGAAGATGGACAAGAAAATCATCGTCTTCCTTGGTCTTGACAACCTGTCAAGCTTCAGCAAATAGAATACCAGCAGAGGTTTGGTCTTTCGCCCACCTTGGGTTTTGGTTGAGCCTTGCCGGCTCCTCTGGTGAAGTATTCGCTAATGTTGCGGTCATTGGCCTCACGTCTAGCCTGGCTATCTTCGCGGCTTTTCTTGGCTGTGGACGAAGTTAGCAAGCCGCCCACACGGAGCACTTTCGGAGGTCGGGCGCTAATAAGCCAAACCTGTTTTGCTGGGCCTGTCGCGGACGGGCAAGTCTTCGAGATCGCTATCGGAGTCGTAGCCTCTCACACGATCCCAATCTTCTCGGCCATCATCAGCGTAGCCCTCTCCGTTGTCGTCTACCACAAAATCATCCTCATTCAGGCGGTTCCGCACAATCTTTTTATAACCATCTTCGTCGACTTCATCGTACAAATCGGCAACGTCGTCTACACGATAGGTGTCGAAAGCTTTCTTGCCGGACTGGCGAAGGGCTTTTAGCTCAGCGAGCTTAGCCCGATGATTAACTTTCGGCATAGTGATCAGGACATCAAACAACGGTGGCGATCATTCAATCGAGCTCGATAAGCACATTTGGGATATAGAACCGTAACGAGTGGTTGGGCAAGACAATATTCCAGACAGATCAGATGGGGCATGTAGCAAGAAGCGCGAGCTATTAATGAGTTCGTCGCGTCTTAGACCGTGTCGCGACCGCGTCTGCATCACGTGATCCATTAAACGCCGGTTGCTGGCCCCACGCTGTGGCCCCGGCTAGAAGTACCTAGGTACCTACCAGTTTGGGATGGAAACACCAACGAGTTGCACCGACGAACATACTCCGTAACTGACGCTGACTTGGAACGTTCGTAAAAAAATACCAACAAATACAGTGCATTGCCAGCCTATGCGAATCAACTCGTGTCATCTATGCATCTGCACATAATATGATGCTAGTTATCTGGATGCTCGCCCATTCACCATCCACGAAAGGCTCGATCAAGGAGATGCGCCACGTCAGCCACCTGCATGTTAGGACGGGCGCTCGAGCAGAATCCAACTTCAGTCCTACTTGCCTGGGTTTCCAATATTGATGCACCTGTCCTTTTCCACATGGTTCCTGGAGAAGGAGATCCCATGGTCGACCAGGTTGAAAACTGTAGCAAAAGTTGACCCACGCGATCGACCCTTCAACAACAACACTCCTCTTTTTCAACGCTTGTGCTTAACGCTTGTGCTGAGCTTCATGAACCGATTGGTCTTTCGACAGAAGCCTGCGGTCGTCGTGCCTACAGCTGAGACCTTGAGGCTGCGACGTGGAGTTGCCGGGTTGTGACATCTAAAACATCTGCTGCCTTTCCATTCCAGGTTGTCACTGCCTTGCGAGGCTCCGAGATTTTCCTCAACATCTGTCTCCTTCCTTCTCCCTCCGTTGTCTTGCGTCCTGTCCGGACGGTACCCCTGGAGATTGTTTTCCTGCAATGCTTGCCCCTGATTGCTGTCGCGTTTGCAACATGCTCCTTCGCCGTGGTCTGTTCCGCAATTCTAACTTCATCATCACCACTTCACCTCGTGGCAATCATATATGGGGTCGGAATTCCTCCCCTGGTCGTTCTAATCCGTTATTAGACTCAGCTTTAGTGGTCTCAACTTTCTCCGTCGCATCGCTGGCTCTTGCTCCATCTCTACAAGTTCATCTCTACTTGTGTTAGTCCACACATGACTACTTTTCTAACATGTTGTTCTTCAAGAAGCGATCAAAGCCAGAGACTCTCCAGGGCGACGCTAAGCACAGTAATCGAATTGCCAGTTAGAAGCTGTGGAACAATCGATCTCAGACCATGCTAGATGGTGTCCCTAAGGAACCGCCCAAATTGATAAAGCCTCCTCAACGTAGATGGTTTTCTACGTTCCGGCCCAAACAGCTACCTATTGATGATGCTCCCCATGGCACCTCTGAGGCGAAGACTAAGACTTTGGACACCAACCTAAATGTCAATTATACTGGGAAAAGTCGTATGTTTCGCTTTGCCGCCTGCAAAAGTCTTCACGATTCAAACAACTGACCTGCATCTACAACCCAGATCGCCCTGCACCAGTCAACCACCGCAGAAGCATCAGCAATGTCTTCAAGACAGTAAAGACAAGATATTCCCGTGACAGGCTGGACAGGAGTGAACCCGAACGTCAAAAAGCAGCATCACTCCAGGTGTCCGAGATTCCTGTGTTGTTCAAACACGAGGACTCCTTCACCATGGGTCGACCGAGAGCAGAGTCCCCTCCCCCACGATTGGAAATGCCTCCTGATTTGGTTGCTCGCGATGCGTCAGCCGGTCCGTCCGCATTCAGAACCACTTTGGAAAAGGCGGTTGAGGATATCAATGACAAATACGGAACCCCATTACGCACTGAGTCTTACACGTCTTCGAAACATGGGGTACAAGATGTCAGAGCCAGGCCTTATACTGTACCTCGGCCATTTCCATTCTTTCCCTTGGGCACTTTCCGCCCGCGTTATCAGCTCCCCACCTTCATTCCTGCACCCAAGGCAAAATCTACCATTGGAGAACTCCAGGAGCTGTCTTCCACAATGTCAGATGAGTCTGTTCCATTGGGCACGATTAGACCCAAAGGAGACAGAGTTGCCGAGGGTGGCGGCTGTCATCTGCCCCCGCTGTTCCCGAGCAGGGTTATGGATTCGAGTTTCAACCTCAGCGAATCCATGACACCAAACGTACCTGAAGCCGGGGGCCAAATTGCCGTGAAGCCATCTATGCTTGCAGAAAGCACAGAGAATGAAAAGTCAATCGCAAAGGGATCAACTACTTCGTCATCGTCGAAAAAGTCAACCAACACAATTGTTGCGGATGGAAGTGAACAACGTGATGTTGAAACTGCGTGCAGTTCCGATACTGCGGCTGATGTAGTTGAAAATGTTCACGCGACCACCGAGTCCTCTACAAAACCAAGCTTACATGAAAATGATCAACCTCAAGAGGCTCAAGACGTACCGCTACCTACACACCGACGACAACGTTCTAATAGCGAACAGGCATCGTACAGCGTTCGCGGGTCTGACGCTGGAAGCCTTGGCCACGAGAGCCTACACGAAGCTGGCCTCGAAGTGAGACGTATCCGCGCCAAGAGTACGTCCAATAACTCAGAATGTTCCTCCGTTGTACGCAATCCTCGGCATCCCAGTCTGGCAAATGATGAGCCTGCATCTCCAAATGAGAGTGTGCCCTCGGTCTCTGAGCTAGTGCGGAAGTTTCGAAGAATGGGCTCCTTGCCTGGTACCTTCCCGCCCACCTCCCCTTTGGATGTGCCTAAGCAACACCCTGCAATTAGAAGAGTATCTCGAGGCAAACAATTCGAAGCGTTCCGAAGTCGCTTTTCGAGTGACTCGGACGCGGGGCCTCTGCTCGGTTGCAGTCCCAGATTCGCAACTGACGACGTGCCCACTACAGCAGTGCCTGAAGCGACTGATGGAACGCAGGACGCTGTTGATTCTTAGATAAAGCACATGTGTTATTTTTTTTTTTTTCAGTTTCAAGTTGGTGGAGAGCAGAAAGAACGAGACCTGGTTCCTGCCATCCATTTACCTCCGGTCTATTATCTTCCCGCCAAGTCTAGAGTAAAAGGCCAAAGTTTTGGAAGACCAATAATGATGAAGAGTATGGATTTAATACATGTAGTTTCTAAACTAAAAAAACACAAGGTCCATTCCAAATTGCCTTGCCTGCCCGAAGAAGGGAATCAGCTCCCACTGGAAGCAAACGTGCGGGTTGTCTACTAATATACAACATGACCATGAAATGATAAGAATACCGCGATGGAAGAGAAGGAGCCCTAATGACGGCTTTTTCGCGACGAGACGTGATTTGCAGGCTTGGTGGTATCCCAGACAAAATCACCTCCTAGTCTGTAGGGCATGTCTTCCACCGGAGTCGTTGATTCGGCTTCTTCGGTTTTCTCGGGAGGTTCAGCCGCCGATAATTTGCCCAGTTTTGGCTCCATTTTGTCGCGATTCGAATAGAAGGCTTGAATCTCGCGATTGATCTTGGCGCCAACACGTCTCAAATCCTGCAGGTCCTTGTCGGGGAGCATTCCCTCATTGATGACCTTGTTGAACGACGAGAACATGAGGCGCGCGAGCGCAATGACTTCGCGCTTATGGTTGTACAGGATTCCCCGATCGTCGGCGTTGTCTGGTTCCGGGGTGGCTTTGAAGTAGTGATAGTGGACTTTCTTGTAAGGTTCCCAGGTGTGGCCGAGCGCCTTGGTGATCTGCAGACCGTAGTCACGCTTGGCTCCTTGCTCGTCGCCGTCTTGCGCCCGGCTGCGCAGGTGGTGGTGGCAGACGAGGGCTGTGCGGAGATACAGACGGAGGGTGAAGAGATCGGGAACAGGGAGGCGGTCCATCATGGAGTCGAGAATGGTGTTTGAGTTCTTGATTGCGTTTGGGTTGGTGTTGTCGCGGATGCAGGCCTCCATGGCGATTTGGTATGGCTTCGGGCTGACAAACTCGTCTGGGAGGAGCTCGACGATGGACGCTGCGTGGGCGCTTGCCTTGGCCACTTTGAGCATGCCGAACATGCGGTGCCAGTTGTCCCTGTCGGGGACGATGCCGTAGCGTCGGATCAAGAGGTTCCAGTACTTGATGCCGCTTGTGGTGAGCTTGGTGGTTGCAAGCGTTGTGAGGAGCAGGGCGAGGGTGTTGCAGCCGGGCACGGCATAGAGGGCTTTCGAAGGGGCAGCGGCCTTGGGTTCCTCTGTCAAGGCGACGTCGGGCATGTCCGGGTCATGGGAAGAGTCCGTGTCGAGGGCCTTGACGAGATTGGGAATGTTCATAGTCTGATGTAGGAGGTCTAGGACTTGGCGCTTGTCTTCTCGCTTGGGGGACATGAGCAGGACTCTGCCCATGGTGCAGACGAGTTCCTCGTCGATGACGAGCCGTCCCCGCTTCCACTTGTCCACGACCTCGATCCACAATCTCTTGGACCGGTCGACGGCTTTCAGCTGGTTGGCTTCATGCTGTTCCGGCGGGAGATCCTTGGTGTCCTCCATGGCGCTGTGGCGCAGGGCATTGAGAATCGTGGTGTATGTGTAAGCCGTGGGGACCCGGGTCGAGTTGTTGGCCGTGTCGGCGATGAGGAACATGGAGTCGAGGTCGCCCGCGCGGGCGCAGACATTCAGGACGGCATTGAGGTGAATCGAGTTGGGCTTGAGCCTCTTGTTCGCCATGAGCATGTTGTAGTGCTTGACCGCCTCGGCGACAGCCAGCATGGGATGTTGCGAACGGGCACAGCCTCTGAAGATGACGGTGTAGGTTTGTACATTCGGCAGCTGGCCGCGCTTCTTCATCTATACGAATCACCGCCGGAATGTCAGACGTCTGGAGCTTTTTTCAGCGGCAAGGGATTGGGAAGAGGGGGGGGCACGAGTCATGGTTACGTCGTTGAACAGTTTGATGGCCTGCCTCAGGTGCTGCTTCTCCAGCTGATAACCGATGAGGTGGTTCCAAGCGACCACGACCTGGCGGTCCTTGCTGGCCCGCTGCGTCAGGAGCAGCGCCTCGTCGAATCTGTCCTTGAGCAAAGTCATCTCGACGTGCTGCGCAATCTTCCAAGGGTCGTCCATGTGAGCCAGGTGCTTCGCGACGGCGCGCCGCAGCCTCTCGTGCTGCTTCCGTTGCGCCACGCTCGCATCCTGCTCGGGGGCATCCAATCTGCGCGGTGCGTCCATCTGGTTATCTGCGGCAGGGGCTGCGCTCGTATAGCATCTTCCGCGATGCGGACTGCGTGTCGTCGCGGCAGTGCTGTTGCAGGACGCTATTCGGACGGCCTTGGGGAGGCATGCTCGGCAGGAGAGGAGGCTGGCCATGGTGGTGGCCTGGGAGCTCTTTGTCCCGGCTGGGAGCAGAAGAGGGACGAAAGACCGGCGAGGGAGCAGAGATTCGCATACGGAGCGAACAAAGATCTTGTTTGAAGAAGGATGGGATATTTCGTCGTTGCTCGCTTGAAGCTTGGCCGAAAATTATCCAGCAGGATCTTATCTTATCAGTGGGGGGGGGGGGAGGGGTAGGTAGCCTTGTCTGATTTGCAAAGGGCTGGTTGATTCACTGGTTGAATGAAATGTCGTGTCGCATCTCGCAAGAACGTCAGTCCCTCATCAAAGAACATCAATTATCACCCATCCATCTCCCTTCACGCCAGCCATCGGGACATTGCAGATCCATTCAAGAGGCTGATACTCAACTCACCGTGCCGTCCTGCCTCCCATTCCCGCCATGCCATCGCCTGCCTCCGACTTCCAGAGCTTCATCACCGAAGGTACCTTTTTTGAAACAAGCCATGTTTTGCCGAAGTCGAACTGACAACGTCGGCCAATTACAGCACGCGAGCGCAAGAAGAATTCCGTCCTGGCCAACAAGATCTTCAACTGCCGTAGACAGACCGCTCCGTCAAATTCGCACCCGACACCAGGAGGATCGCTCGCCAGCCGTGTCGGCGTCAGAAAGGTAGCTTCCGCCCGGCCGGTCAGCGGGAGCGAACGAGAAGCCAAGCTAACTTCTGACTCCCCCTCGCAGCAACGTGTTCCCGCAGCTGCCAGGGACGTCGGCTCCCGCAGAGCAAGCCTGCCGGCCGGGAACGTCGACGGCGAATGGACGCACGACCTCCATGATTCCATCAACGGGGCGTCGCGCAGGGGCGGCTCGCTGGGCTCGCGCGTCAGCGTCCCGGGAGCCAGCGGCGCGGCGAGGAACAGCACCCTGAAGCGCAGGGAGAAACTTGCTACGGCCCTGACGCAGATGGACGTCGATCAGGTCAACGTCGTGGCGCCCGCGGGGATGGGCATCACCATCCGCGGCCTGGCGGGCCCCTTTGCCGTCATGGGCCACAACTTTGCGCCGGGCACGACGGCGGCCGATATCGAGAGCGCAATGACGCCTGTTGGAGGCGAGATGGTGAGCTGCTCCATCGTCAAGACGAGCCCCTTCCTGGTCGCCGAGATGGTCTTCTCGTCGAGGGAGGGCGGACAAAGGGTCATTGACACGTTCAACGGCAAGACGGTGAGTGCAATCCTCAACGTGTCCTGTTTTTCCCCCCTCTGGTTCCCAGCTCATCCGATTTCCCACCCTCCCAAGGCCGACGGCAGAGTCATCAAGATATACCCCAAAGTAGGCCGCTATACACCCGCCGGCCCGCAGCGCAACGAACCCCCCGCCAACGCGCCAAGCGGACCCAAAAACGCCAAGTCGGCACACAGAGACCAGTTTGTCGATGGCTCAATGGGCTTTCCTGACCCGGGCGCCAAGAACAACAGCAATCCCGGAGACGCGCGGTTATACAGTGACAAGATGATTGGGGCAAACAGGAGAGGTCGGGGTTTTCAAAGGGGCGGCCGATGAACTCGGCTAAAGGACGTGCCGGCAACGTCGGTGCTTTTAAATTTCTATCCTCATGGCAAAATTTTGTAGCCAAATTGCATGCATGGCACGGGTCACGGGATGAGTATACGGGACGAAGGCGTTCAGGACGGTATCATTAATCACATAACTCACTCACTCATACAAAACAAAACAAAACAAAACAAACAAACTCCCTTGATTCCTAGGTCTGACCGATGAACAAAAAAACGTGGTATTCGAATTCGCCACTCCGCGCTTAATCTGACAAATGGAGCCGTGCCAACGCTAACATATATACAATCCAACCTACCGGCTCCCCCGCCCTGTATTCACGTCCTCGACAGGAATCTCTCGATCAAAGTTGACAATTAGGTTTCAGACATCTAGTGTAAAGCTATGCCATTGTTGACCACCCACTCACCCCATCATACAGAAACGCACAACGACCGCCGTGACGACCGCCGGACCATTCACCGACCCATGTTGAATAACACAAAGAAGAAGGGTAGAAAACAAAATGCC
>JFZS01000498.1:0-12657 GCA_000709145.1 Balansia obtecta B249 | reverse complement strand
CCCCTCCCCGGGGCACAATACGGTTCAGCGTAATAAAATCCACCCACCGTTGATGATGAGCGCCTTGCCCAACCGCTCCGGATAATGGCTCTGCAGGATATGCAGCACCTCCTTGGCTATCGACATGGGCACGGTCGTGTTCTGCCTCTGCCGGCTCGGCCGGAAGTTGATCATGAGGTTGAGCTTCTCCACGCCGGCGGGCATCATGTCGACGACCCTCTCGACCATGTACACCAGGTGATGGACCTGGCGCGCGCTCACGTCGGTGTTCTGCCGGCCCGGGTTGAGGTACTGGCACGGCCGGCCGCGGGCGTCGAACCCGACGACGACCTGCTTGCCCGTCTCCTGCTCGGGCGAGATGTACTCGGGCGTCATGTCCTCGACGCCGTACTCGCGCCGCCACGCCAGCGTGTCCTGCAGCCGCCGCTCCGCCTCCCTGGCCGTCCAGCTGCTGGCCCGCAGGTAGCGCAGGATGCACTCGCGCGTGAGCCACGCCCGCTCCGACGCCGTCATCAGGCCTGACTTGTCGTGCGACGACGGGCAGGTGATGTGCGTCCAGGAGCGTGCCTTCTCCAGCACCGCCGCGTACTTGGCCTCCTGGTCGGGCGTGAGCTCGGGTCGGGGCTCCGGCGTGCTCGACGGCGCGGGGGCCTCGAGGGGGGTCTTGCGGACGCTTGACATTTGTTAACCAGGGTTTTTTTTTTTTTTTTCTTCTTCTTCGCTGTCTCTCTCGGTCGACAATGGGAAGGACAGGCCACGTTTGGTTTTGGTTTGCTGGCGGGAATGGAAGGGAGGATGGATGTAAAAGCAAGGTTTGTGGTTGAGGTGAGGTTGTGAGGCGCATTTTGATTTATTTTGAAGTGACTTGGCTAGACTGGACCGACTCTGGACGAACTGCCGCTCATTCCGAGACGGCCGCCGAAGCAGCCGGTCGATAATTTTACTTTACTTGACTTCATTTTACTCCCCCTGTTTCATACATTCATTACTCTTATTCATTGCCTCTTTTTATTCTCTACTTTTCCTCAAAGCCTGTCCCACCGAGTGAGTATCCCCGTTTGGTGAACCAATGAATGCAAGTTGCTGTCGCCCGACGTCATGCAGGCTAACCCTGACCTGAGCACGTGCACGGGCTGCAACGTCTACACCAACCCTAACCCTAACCCGCGTCGTTCTCATCATCAACAAGCTTTCAACTCTCAGGTCTCACCCACACCTTTGGCTACACCTAGGCAGTAAGCACAACATCACGACTAATCCATCATCCATCAAGCACAAAAACGCAGGCAACGGCCGTCTCATTACACAGATATAACTCGTCAATGTAAAAGTGTCCCATCGCAACGCCACCAGTTCCAGCCCGTCTACGGTCCTTTCCCATCCTAATCCCTACCTTGGCCCGCGTCGTCCTCGGCTTCCAGATCTAAGCGAGGAAAAAAAAAAGAGAAAAAAAAAAAAAAAAAACTCCAAGATTGAATAGCGCTTCCCATCCTTTGTCGCTGTGTAATACGTTCATATGATGCCTATGCTGTTACGAGACACCTCGCTTCCTTTGATACGGTGTATGATTTAAAAATGTAAATTTCCCTCCGATAAACACCATGTATGCCGTTCTAATACGTGTCCCTGCTTCTGCTGGGACTTCGGTATATCCCTTGCCGAGGTCGTTCCATGACGAGCGCCTGGCTTGCTGCCTTGTCAAAGCCACATATGTCTACCAGATAGACCAATCTGGAGGGACGAGATCAAAAAAAAAAAAAAATCAGCAAAGACTTGTATAATGTGCGATGTGTGATCCATCTCGTCGACAGAGACTTACTTTTCATTGGCAATGACTTGTGAACGAACAGTTTCGAATCGCTGCTGACTCTCCATCCATGCTTGAGCTCTTCCTCGAGCATCAACCTTTTTCACCCACAATCGAAAACTCCCCGTCACCGGTCGGTGATCGCTCACGCGGACCTCGTGTCTCTTGTAGTCCAGCTGTCGCACTCGTCCTTGTCCGCGGTATAGAATTCGATCACACCATGCAGGGCTGCGTCGTTTCTCACTAGTGTCGTACGTATCCGTGCCCACGTCGTACTTGTACGTCGGTGAGAAGGTAATGGGCAGTTCTTCAAACGCACGCAGACGGAAAGCAGCGTTGCGCCTTCGAGCGACCAGAAGCTGATCACGCTCCAGTAATTTTGAGAGCTGCTGTTGCTTCACCGCCTTGACGACTGTATCGCGCGACATGGTATCGATTCGATAGTTGAGATCGCCATTGAGGATACAAAGCTCATGATCAAGAATCATCGACCCATCCCCTCCACCAGTAAACGTGTCTAAGCGTATGTCCTGATCACGCTCGACTGGGAACAGACTGGCCTCAAGAATGGCAGCAATGTCATTGTGCCGCGAGTTGACCGACGTCTGCCCTGCGGCCAAATGGCAGTTGACGAAACAGAGCGATGTATCATCCACTTTGAATCGGACGGCCACTGCTCCTTTGTTTCCGTGCAGGCCTCCCATTCCCCGTTTCACCTCGGCTGCATTAAGGTTTCGGACGCGGTCTCGTAAGCCCGCCTTGACAAACACGCAGGTAAACAGCCCTACAAGTGGGCACGACTGGAGGAGATGATACAAGTCGCTTGGCGGCATGTAATCGTCCAAGGATTTGAGCAAAAAGTCCCTCCAGTCGCGATACTGGTGACTCATCCGTTCCGGGTCGGGGCCGTCCTTCTTTTTCGATTTGAAAAGCCTCTTTGCGGTGGCCGTCTTGTCTTCCAAGTCAACCAGTTCTTGGAATCCAAACATCAGGATGTCGGGTGATCCGCTTGACCGTAGCAGATCCTTGAAAAAGTCTGCATCGCCATCCGAATAACGCAAGCTGTGGGGGGTCGAAGCGCCAGCATTCCAGGTGAAGACCATGGCTTTGATCTCTTCGAACTCGCAATACTCTATGTCCCTGCACTTGATGTCGTCTTCCAGCCAGGTGTCCTGCAGCATACCGTCCCAGATCTTGACCTTGCCATCCGCTCCCAGAGACAGCACCTGCAACCGGTCCAGTCGAAAAGCGCCAGAAGCGTCCATTTTCATCTTCAAGACAGAATGTTCATGCGCCTGCCATTCCTTCTTGGTCGTCCAAGGCTGCTCGGTCGTGTCATAAACGCAAATTTTGCCCGTGTTGTAGGCAGCCCATATATGATTGCCCACGCCGGCCAGGCCGTTGATCTTCCAGGAACCAACACTCAGAATCTTTTGGCACGAATAGTCCAAGGTCGAGAAAACGCTCACTTTACCGTCCATATGACCAAAGAACACCGTGCCTGGCGAAGATGCCAGGGTTGTGCCAGCACTCACATCGCCGCACCCCTCGGCTGACAGCGGACGCACCAGCACCTGGAAAGGTGTATTCCCATCCGCTGAAGGCTCGAAGACGCGAATCAGTTTTCCACTCGCATACCACAGCTTATCACCAACAACCAACGAAAAGGTGTGTCCCCTAGGTATACGGCTTGCCTGAGTGATGGGGTGGCTGCTGAGACTGGGGATGCCGTCGCTGCCAGCGGGCCAGACAATGAGAGTGCCGCCCTCATCCAAGGACCACAGGTCATTATAGTGACGGTATATACTCGTAATCTCGGCTTTGCCGTGCGCGCCGGTTCTCAGCTCCCCGATGCGCTGCGTCGCTACCTCAACCTCCATCAGTTCTCCCATGTTCGTGCCGACCCATATAAAAGATCCCTCATGTCCCGGGTCTGCTGCAGGCTTGAATGCAATGGATGTAGCTTTGATTCCCTCGGTGTGAGATAAGCTCATAAGCAGCTCGCCATCCACAATGTCCCATACCCGCGTCAAGTGTCCGCTCGTACAGACGACCCCCCCACATGCATCAAATATCTTAGGATCGTACTTGGTCTGCACCTCATGACAGCCCTTCTTGACGTACGGCGGTCGTCGGTTGACGTTTGAGCTGTCTGGGAAAGTCTGCACATGGATGACAGGTTCGGAACCGGCTGAGGGCCCTTCAGGAGAGCTGCTCTGTGGATCTGGTCGACTGACCGAGTATGGCGGCAACGACGTCGCGCCTGAATCTAGGTCCGCGGCTCGGTCACTTGCCTTCGAGGGCCCCTGGATTCGCGATGGTGGTGGTCCAGGAGGGTACTGAAGTGTGGTCGATTGCCGCTGCGGCCGTGAATCGGGGACCGAGGGCGAGTGAAGGCTGTGCCTGGAGTCATCTCGTAGCGCACGCCGAGGAGGCTTTGGTGGAGGGCTAGTTATGCGAAAGGGGTTAGCCTTGTCAGGATAGAGTGGTAAGTCTCCGGTCGAGCGGCTAGACGAATGGAAGTATCGGTCGTCTACGGCACGCTGTGCAACGAGCGGCGGTCTCGAAATCCCGCTCATGCTTGCCTCCCGGTCCATCCTCCGGCCCGCGAGCGCGTGATGCACCGGCGGCGGTTCAAATGTGACTGACGCGGGCCTATATTTACTCAGAGTTTGACTGCCTGACCCTGGCCTTGGCCGTGTAGGCAATTGCGGCGGTATCTCGTCGGCAACCTCCTTCTCAGGACTACCTGGAGGGCTGTTAAACGGAGAAGTCTCATGGGCTATGCCTGCATGAATGGGCTCCCTGGCCTTTAAGGTATCCGGTGTCGGCGAGGTTGGGGTGATATTTCGAGATCTGTCTAAGCGAGGAGCTGGCGGAGGGGGAGGTTGCTTGCTATCTCGCTTCAGCTCCCCCGACCGCCTCGGAGGGGGCGGAGATGGTGGTCTGGACAAACAAGTTCGCGGGGATCGAGGAGCTGATAGAGGGTGGCTCGGGGTCACGGGTCGGCTGGGAAGCTTCAGTGGTGTCGCTAAACCCTCAGGAAGCTCCTGAGAGCCGGCAGCGGCTGGGTCCAGGAAAGGAGACTGGTCGCCCGTCACCACAACAGCTGCTTGAGCCTTGGGGGGTGACTGTGGCGGTAGAACCTTGAGCAATGGCGGAGGAAGCATCGTGGAGGTTGCAGGCCTCAGATTCGAGGTCATTGAAGGTCGAGCCGGTGGACGTGGTGTGGGCGGTGCCTCCTCGTCACGGGAGGAAGCAGCGGACTCGCTCGGCCGAAGCTGCAGTGGTTTCGCGACAGGTTTGGCTGCAAAGCCCGCATGTTTGGATACGGACGGGGCGGCGAGAGCTGGGCCTGAAACGAGAGACTCGTGCGCCGACTTGAAACTCCGCAGCCTGTCAGGCTTTGGAGCTGGCGATATTGGTGTGGCGGGAGCATGTTGTGCCGCGGACGGCGTAGCATGATTCAGGTTCTCAAAACGCGCAAGAAGAGAGGATACGGTTTTCTGTCGGGGAAATCAAGGTCAGCATATACCATATACGGACTTTTCCCATTACATGACGACGTGCAAGGTCTAGGCACAAATCACGTACAATGGATGAGTCATCGGGGCCATCGGGACCATCGGGACCATCGGGATCATCGCTGGCTAGCGGCCCCATCTCGGGAAGAGGACGGGGAGGACGGGGAAGATGGTTTTCTGGTTTTGCAAAGACGGAACTGCAACGGCGGGGTCGTGACGGGCGAGAAGGTGTCGGCTTTAGCAACGCCCATTGTCCAAACACGGGGTCCAGGTCATGCCCACGGATCACGGGCGCGGCTCAATGAGAGCGAGGGTGGCACAAGAACGCGTCGACGTATGACGGCGATGATGGCGATGATGGCAAAAGCCACAGGCCATGGACATGAAGAGCTAGGATAAAGACCTCAAGGCTTTGCCTTTCTCGGCCGCCGTCAGGTACAGGGGTCGCCGGTCGCGGGCGGGATAGCGATAACCATGGAGCTGATGACTCGTGGGTAAGACGAAGACGGGCTGAGGCCGGAACTGTTGCAACGGCGTGAATGGCCTCTGTTGGACGTGGTCGGACGTGGTCGGACGTGGTCGGACGTGGTTAGACGTGGTTAGACGTGGTTGGACGTGGTTGGACGCGGTTGGACGTGACGTCTTGCTATTATTAGTGCCTGGCAAGGCCAGCAGCCAAAAGCGATTTAAATTATTTAATGGCGAGGCAGGAAGATTGCTGGCGAAATGACAACAGCAGCTGTCAGTGGCTGCAGGACCTGGTGGGTCCGCCCGCCACGTGCTGCTGCTGCTGCCGCTGTTCGGACCTCAACCTCAAACGTTGCTATACATCATCATCATCATCATCAAATCCACATCAGATACCCGCCGACGGCCATCAGAACGCCAGAACATCCTCCCGAAAGTCTCCCCGCAGCAGTCTTGCACGCCCCTCCACAATGAACACCGTAAGTTCCGCATTCCACCCTCAAAATCAGCAGCATTCATTATTCTCGCCCGTCCTGACCCGTCTGACCTGCACCAGGTCCGATCTTTCTGGTCCGTTTGCCTCCCCAGAAATATGCCACGACCCCTCCCGGAAAGTAACTAACATGCAGTCCGCAGGCTCGGCTGGGGCTCTCTGTGCGTGGGTAAGCTTGCCTGTGTCTCCTTCTAAGGAAACAAATCCCCCCAAACCCGCGTATCCCTTACCCAGTCTTCTAGCCGTCATTTGCCCCCCCCCCCCGAGCTGACGACGTACTTTCCTACAGCCGGCGGCGGCGCATACTACTTCGCCAAGCGAGAAATCAACGCCGACCGCCGGGCTAAGCTCGAAGCCGCCCGCAACAAGAAGCAGGAAAACCGATCGTTCGAGTATGGTGGGCTCGAGCCCGTGTCGGGGAATGCGACGGCTCCTGCGGGAAGAGACGCGGCCGGGTCGCCCAGTTCAGAACTGAGCCAAGATCCCGCCCCAACGAGACACGCTGCCGTGACGGAAGCGGAGCAGAGGGCGGAGAAGAGCAAATTCGAGAGCGCCGTGCCGTATAAGAGTCCGAAGGGCGACAGGTTCTCCTAGGCGTCGAGAGATGGCGCGGGGCTGCGGTCGTCGGGCTGACGACGTCTTGTACATGACTATTGCTATTCAACGTAATGAAATCCCCACTATTTTACGCCGAAATGTTATGATTCTAAATTTCTCTCCCTGCTGTCACACAACTGACTCCGACGTAACGGAAGCCACGGTATCTGTCTGCATTGTACATGGTGTGGCCCTCGGGCCAAAATCTGTCTGCCCAGACCAATTGAGACCAGGTCCAACAGACAAGCACAACGCGAGCCTCTACCTGTCCCGTTACAGTCCCCTCCCAATCCCGCTATAATCAATCCCTTTAGACTACAGACCTTCGCAGCTCAAGCTAAGCTCCAATCATGCCATGCTCCACCCAAACTGCATGCCACCCTCCGATTGGCCCCCTGCTCACCCGCCAGATCCACACTCATCAACTCCATGAAAGCTTCCCAGAGCTTTCCTTCACGACCACAATCCCCCATCAGCACATCAAATCCCGCCCGAGGCGCACAATGGCCAGCCCAGAGCTCGCCATCGCCAAAGCGGCCCTCTCGGCATCCCTCTTCCGCGCCGACCCAACATCCACAAGCCGGCCGTCCATCGAGTCCTTCATCCAGCTCCTCAACACGACGCTGACGCAATGCTCACGGACCAACGTCCAGGTGCGCCTTTTTGAACCAAAAACCCCAACCGCCCCTTAACAAGCCAGGCTAAAGTCCCTCCAGAGCTGCAAAGACTACATCGTGCGCAACATCGCCCTCTCGAGCGGCCGCACGACCGCCCTGGCGCGCTACCTCGTGGCGCTGTCCAAGGCGCAGGCCGCCGTCCACCGCCGCCGCCGCCTGCACATCCTGTACATCGCCAACGACGCGCTGCACCACCTGCAGGACCAGCGCGCCTTCGTCGCCGCCTGGGAGCCCTTCCTGCCGGCTCTCTTCGCGCCCTGCGCCGATGCCCCTCGGCACACGCGCAAGCTCGACGACCTGGTTGCCCTGTGGCGCGAGCGCCGGTACGTCTCGGACGACACCATCGCCAGGCTGGCCGCCGCACTGGCCGGCGGCGCGGCCCCCGAGGTGCCTGCCGCACAGGTCCCGCTCGCCAGGGAGCTGCCGTTCGTGCTGCCCTCTTCGCATGGCGATCCGGCTACGCCCTGGTACGACCTGCCGGCCGCTACGTGGCTGCCGCACCTTGTGCCCAACGAGACGCGGCCCATGCTCCCTGAGCTGATCAAGCCGCTGCAGCTCGTTCCCGGCCCGGCGGACAGGAATGTGGCCGCGGCCGTCAAGGCCCTGCTCGCTGATGCGGAGAGGCTCTTTTCCAAGGAGGACCTGCCGGCGCAGGATGGCGTCGTGGACATCAACGAGCTGGGCGAGAGGGTCGTGCTGGATGAAATCACGGGCGAGATTATCGGCGGAGAGACATACTACGGGTGGTCTCGACCATTCTGCCAACGCATGAAGGAACGCAAGAAGAACAAGAACAAAAACCTCCATTCTTCCAGAGGCCGCTCCTATTCCACATCACAATCTCCCTCCAGAGACAGAAGCTATTCTCGGGAGCGCGGCCGATCACGAAGTTCTTCTGAGCCCTCTGTCAAGCGCCGCCGCCTATCACCGTCGACTCGCAGCCCAAGTCGCAGCCGCAGTCCAAGAAGTCCGAGGAACAGCTATAGCCCGAGGAGCTACGCACCCAGTCGATCACGCAGCCATGACCGCTACTCTCCCTCTCCAACCCGCCATCAGGCTTCTCAACAGGCTCATAACCATCATCACGCTCCTCTGCCGCCGCCGCCGCCGCCTTCAACCATGCCGTTGAACATGCCTATCCCTCCTCTACCAGCGGGTTATCAAGGACCATGGCCGCCTCCTCCGCCTCCTCTGCCTCCGAACATGAACGTTACTCCGCAGGGCTGGATTCCCCATCCTGCATTCGCGGCCCAGATGATTGGTGCTTGGAGTCAGGGACAAGCACATCCGCCTCCACCTCCGCAGCAGCCGCAGCAGCAGCACTTTAACAATTACAAGAATCAAGGCTATGATAATGGAGGGTATAGAGGCCGTGGCAGGGGTTATCATCGGGGTGGCGGCGGCGGATATGGGAGAGGGAGGTAGTCTGTTGGGGCAAACCCTCCCCAAGAAGTAGCTCGCTCATATGCTCATTCATGATGCTCATGATCCCCTTTTTTTCAGGGACAAGCTGAATGGGAAATGTCCATACTCGAGATAGTCAATATATCTGCATTGTTCGTGAGGCCAATGTGGAAAGTAGGAAAGTCTATCGGATTCAAATTTCGGCCGTCTGTTGTCTACACAGACGGAGCAACAATAAAAGGGTTTCTGAGCACCCGCATTTCATACCTTAACGGCACCATCCACCTCCATCCTCGGTTACAAGCCACCATGTCCCTTCCTGGGCTCCAGCGACAAGAAGGTGAAGAGCCCCCCCCCCCCCCCCCCCCCCTCCCCAAACACAAACGAGACATAGCGAGCACCTTGCATGCCTCGCACGCTTTGCAAAATTTCTCTCCTCGACAACTCAGCCAGGAAACGGCAGAAATGACACAACATAGAAAATTACGAGTTCGACTACGAGAATAACGCCAACCTTAGCAGCGCGATGCAATTCTCGTATGCTTTTCCCTTTCTTTCCCACCCCCTGATCCAATTGCGCATGAAAGAAGAAGAAGAAGAAAAAGGCCAGAAAAGAGGTGCTTCGTCTCGGTCCCTCACGCCATATGGCGCTTGTCAAAGAGACAGTTCGGTGTTGGCGTACATGCACCACGTAGCAACCAACAGGGTGAAATGAGAAAAGTTAGACCATGTTTCAAAATTCCGTCATAAGAACCGTAACAATGGACAACAAGATGCAGCCAAGGCCTTTTGTGCCACGTTTGACCCACGGGTTTTGTGTCATATGGCCCCGAAAGATGATGGATGATGGAGAGGCAGGCAACTTGCACGACTGCCTGACTGTCGACTGTCGCACGCTTTGTCTGGATATAAAATGTGGAGGCTGTCAAACAAACAGTGCATAGAACGCCGCACAAAGCGCCAACAAAATTAAAAGACGTTGCTTTCTCAGAACTTTCTTTTTTTTTTTTTTTTTGCCCCGCACGGATGAATCACCTGCTCAGAGTCGAGCTTTGTGAAGTCTGCCGTTCATGGCCGGCGGGTCGCCTGCCAGATGCATCTTGGAGCTTCAGGGAATCTAATCGTTTCTGGTTGTCCTCAGTGTCGGGGTCGACTTCGTCAACGCGAGGCAGCGCCGCACCAGCTTGTGGTCGCTGGGGAGCGTCAGCAGCATCGATTGATGCTCGCCTTTGGTCAGCCTTTTCAGCCAATGCAGCCCACTTGCGTTCTCTGAGTGCCTCACGTTCGGCAGCACTATTTTGCTGCTCCGTATAGTCGTGAGAGCAGTCGTCAAAGAGCTGGGGATTGATCTCCATGAATAACTTCATCGCGTTGTAAACCATGCCGTGGATTGTCCTGTTCCAGTGTCCCTTAGAATTCTCGTAGAGGGGCGCGAACATGATGGGTAGGATAATTTCCACATTGTCGCTGACGAGGTTGCAGAAATATTCATTGTTCCAAAAGTAGAGCGCCCGCTCTGCGACCTGGAAGTGAGGACTAGCCACAGACTTGGCAAGCTGATGAAATAAAGCCTCTTGGACCTTTGCAAACTCTGCAGGGTCCATGACTTCGAAAATGTCTTCTACCTCGTTTAAAAACATGACCTCTTTGGTGCTGTTAACCTTGGGCCAATAACGGAGTAGACCAAGAACGACCTGAGAGAGAGCAAATGTTTCTGTCAGTCCTCCACAACAACAACAACAACAACTCTCCAACTAGCATTTAGCCTCCCTGGCCGCACATGCACTCGTTGGCAATCAGCAATGGAGCGGGGTAACTCACATCTTCGGTAAGGGATGCATCTTTTTCCAGGAACTGTACTATACAGTACGCCAGCTGCGGGTGATACATGCTCAGGCTCTTGGGCTTGTGTAGTGGCAGCAAAACCCGGGTAAGGAAAATCTTGTGTTCCTCTTTCAGAGGCAGTGCAAAACCGTTGATGATAGAACCCAGAATCTCCAGGAGTTCGGCGATACCATTAAATCGTTCCGTTTCGTATGTGAACTGGAAGAAGACGTTGTTTATCGATCGACGGATGAAGGAGCGGAGGTTGAGGAACTTTCCGTAGATGCGATGGAGGGTCGTCTTGAGGAAGTCGCGCTCTCGCGGGTCTTCCGAATCAAAGAGGTCGAGCAGCTGCAAGACGAAGCTATGGTCTATATATGCCTTGGCAATGTTCGTGTTGAAGTCTTGACTCTCAATGAAGCGGAGGAAGAATTCGTAGACAACCTGAATGTGAGGCCACGCCACCTCCAAGACGGGTTCGTCCTCTTCGGGATCAAAGGCCTCGCCCTGAGGGTTGATGGGAGGGGGAATTGGTCGGAATAGATTCTTGGCAAACATGTCGACGACCCTCGGATACATGGGTTCGGTGATGACTTGCCTGTTGTTGGCGACGTAATCGAGCAGCTCGTGCAGTGCGAGACGTTTGATCTCCTTGGCCTTCATATCTCCACTGGCATCGTTGAAGTCGAAGATGACATTGCACTGATCAATCTTTTGCATGAAGAGCTCCTGTCTCCGGTTGGGGGGTACTTCGTGGAAACCCGGCAGTTTCTCCAATTCTCGATGGGCCGAGATGTCAAAACGGGACGAATGCTGTCGTTTCGGAGTCCGTAGGCCCTCGGGAATGGCATCACGATTATCAATGCCTCGGTGAATCATGAGAGACTTCTGGCCGGCCTTGGGGGGGGCTAAGTCGTGGGGCATGGTCTCGGCAGCGCCTGGGGGAGGAACATGCTGCAAGACAAGGTCAGCACTTGGGACTCATCAATCGTGAATTGCTTCGTGGCAGCGGTGCCAAGGGACTCGTCTGCTTACGCCGGGGGTCGGACTGATGACGACTGTAGGGGGCAATCGAGCATTGCCGTTGCCTCCATTTGGGCTCGAGGCGCGGCCGCCGGGTCCGAAACGATCGGGGTTGCTGGCCTGCTGCTGGGCGGGGTTGGAGGGCTGGGTGGCGTTTGTGTAATCTCCTTGAGCCGAGTTGAGCGGTAGAGGCTTGTTGCGGGCATCGTTGAGCGCAGTGGAGGAAGAGGTTGGCGTCAGGACGGGAGACTGGTTGGATGAGTCTCGAGATGAAGGGGACGATGTGCCATCCTTGGAGTCCTTATTCTTCTTGGAGGACTTGCTAGCGTCCTTGCCTCGCGCAAGCTATTCGAGAAAAGGAGGAAGTCAACACGGTGCGCCAACGCGTCTTGTTGCAACAGCGACGCCAGAGCCAGCGAGCCATCTGGCAAGGCTGCGAGACGGCAACGGTGATGGAGGAGGGATGGAGGAGGGATGGATGGAGGCGAGATGGAGAGATGGAGGGATGGAGGATGCAGGGCCACTTACCAGTCCCTTACCAAAGCGCTTCATGATGATCGTCGACGGCACCGGGGCACTCGCGTTGTCGACGTCGAAATGATGCTGAGGTGGCCGACAGCTTGAAACGGCTTTGCTGGATGCAGCAAGGTCGAGGCCGGGAATGAATGCGGTGGGGTAGCTCACGGAGACAGACACGATGAGGTGAGGTCAGGTGCAAGTCGCTCTCGCAGTGCCCAGTGCTTGCTGGTCTACGTAGTCCGTACGTAGCAGGCAGGTAGGTACGTACAGTAACGTGTGGATAATGGGGTAATGGCGGAGCTTGCCAAGGGAGGAAGGAGG
>JFZS01000497.1:0-12712 GCA_000709145.1 Balansia obtecta B249 | reverse complement strand
CTATTACTTAATTATTTTTATTAGCTAGTATATTAGTAGGATTTTAAGGAGCTATTTTAATAATATTAAGTTATTACTTAAAGTAATATAGTATAGTTCTAAATAAAAGTCTTTAATATATAATAATTAAAGTTAGTTTATATAAGTAAAACTATAAAGTAGTTTAAGCTAAGTAATATAATATTAAGTTATAATTATAATTATAACTAATAATTCTATTAAAAACTAGCTAAGAAAATAGTTTTAAGTAATAAAGTCTTATATAGCTAAGTACTTACTAGTAATAGTAGTAATTAGTAGTATTACTTACTTCTATTAAGTAGTAATTGCCTCTTCTGCTTACTAGTAGAGTAGTAAGCAGCAATATAATTGGTTAATCGGTCTTCTTCGGACCGACGTTCTGCCAGGCCGCTAGTTGGGCCGTAACACTGGATAGGGAGGGTAGATAATGCGTCAAGAGCTGAGATACCACCAGGGTGCGAATTAACTGGTCGGGACACCTATTCATGAAAGTTGCGTACTGCTATAACTAGATGTGTGGTTATCTTGACCCGACACACCGCAAGTCGAAGACCTTCGACAATGCTCGACAAGAGACGGACCAAGATGTACGACTGCCAGTCTCAGGAGACAACTGGGTGATTTCGCATTGTTCTTAAGACATGGCATGACAGATAGACGCGGGAACAGGAAAGTGTCTTTATAGAAAAATTAAATAGGTCGTAAGATCCCAGTATCCTATTGATAAAGGCACAATATATTCCAAGCGCCGAAAAAAAAAAATTATTAAGACCGCACACAAGCCGTTCTTTGAGTTATCCTCCAGGGTTCGGACCTGTGGCCCCTTTTGAACTTTAATATCCGGTTCATCAGGTTCATATGTTCGTAAGCCCCCCCCCAAAAAAAATTCTATACACAACCGAAAGTAGCATTTCCATCCGTTGCAAAACGTGAACCTCGCTGTCAACTCTCCCACAATCCTTGTCCGGTTACATGTAGCTGGCTGAGGCTTTTCTCTCTACGAACAGCTTCTTCAGCTAGCTCGTAGCCAGGACTTGGACGAGGCATCAAAGTCGGTTGATTTACAGAACAAAAGCGGCAAGACCAACGATACCGGCCAGACCAGCACCAGAGAGGGCAGCAGCCTTGCCGGCTCCGGCAGTAGGAACTGCGGGAGGTTGGCTTGCGCTCTTGGCGGGAGGGACGTCAGACTTCCCAGTGGGAGTGACGTCGGGCTGTCCAGCGGGAGGGACGTCGGGCTTTCCAGTGGGAGTGACGTCGGGGTTGGCAACAGGAACAGTGGTGTTGGGGAAGTTGCCAGGGGTGCCGGGGCTGGGGGCAGGGCTGAGGAAACACGTTAGACGGAAGCCTTGACAATGTTGGGAGATTGATACTACATACCACTCGTGGCACACAACGGAACTGGAGCTGGTCAGAGGCTTGATGAAAGTGCAAGGGCAGTCCAAAGTCAAGTTTTCACCCTGTGAGATGCATGTTAGCCTATATGTTGATTGCATAATCCAAAAGGTAACTGCGGAGCAAACGAGTTGCCGAGTTTACACGCCTTAGTTGAAGCATGCCCTCGTTCAACTCTCCTTCCGAGTACCTCTAGATCTTGGTTTGGACTGCAGAGTTCATACCCCAGTAGCATGGTAGACTTTGCCGTCGTGGGTAACCTGGGTAGGCTCAGGGCACCATATAACATAGTGGTCGACGACCACGGTGGTCACATTAGGGTGGATAACGTTAGTAGAGTTCTTGAGGTTCCAGGCGTTGGCGCCAATGGCAGCAGCAGCGACGAGAGCAGCAGCGGACTTCATTTTTGCTGTGTTGGGATGAACTCGAAGAGTGTGTAGTAACGAACGTAGGTGACTGAAAGTCGGGTGTGAAGATACGGCTAACGAGTGTGAGTGTGTGTGAGTGTGTGTGGGTGAAGGAAGGAAAAAGAATCCGAGCTGGAGGCAGGCTGGAGGAGGACCTTTATAATAAGAAACAATGGAGCGAGAAAGTTTGTAGATTATGGCATAGTACGGAGGGGGGTAAGGGGAGAATAGGAGGGAACAGGGGTTGAGAGACGAGGACAAGAAAACAATGGGAGTGACAGATGGAGAGGGCGTGAGAAAAGGGCAGGCCGGTCGACGAGCGGAGCCGGAGAAGGGAGTGTGCGAATGCATCTGGTGAATGACGAGGAGAAGACATACAGATGCATGCAGACAAGGAGGCATGGAGTCATGGAGTCATGGAGACATGCATACATGCATACATGCATACATGGAGACGGGACGTGCATACTTGGAGACAGACATGCATACATGCAGACATGGAGACAGACATGTATTACATCCCGACAAGGAGATGGACATGTATACGTCTGTACATGCTCCGAGGTGTAACCTTCTGGCGCCGGCCCTATCTGTGGCGAGGGCTCTATTGCAATAAACACGTTAGAAGGCGTATGTAACCATTACCTCTCGATGTCTTTGCGTAGAATATTTTGAAAATCCTTTGTAAATGGTTGCTCGTCGTTCACTTGCGAATCACGAATCAGCCATTTGCCATGGGAACACTAATGATGATGAGCATGGGCTGGGCTGCATAACTGCATAGTTCAGAGGAGAAAGCTCTAGCCAAAGCACAACCGGGCAAACATGCCAGGTGGAGCCAGCTGGCCGTGCGTGCGTGCGTGCGTGCGTGCTTGTTTGTTTGTTTGTTGTGCTAATTATCGCGAGTGAGCAATAAAAAACCTTCCCATATAAGAGGTGGAGGAGCAAGTGGGAAAGGAAGTGGGAAGGAGCAGATAATGAGTGGGTCCAAGAAGAGACATCAGACACCACAGACAGCACCGTTTCGGGCAAATCAAAGACAACGGGAAATGGGTTGGCAGTGCTGGGCGGCTTTGTTGGCCCGAAGTGGAGCAGGGGTAAAGGATGACAATGTGGGTGGTGGACACTTGGCTGCAGGCTCCATCACCCAGGCTCCATCACCCAGGCACCACGGCCGAATAGGATGCGAGACAAAGGGAAAAAAAAAAAAAAGAAAAAGAAAAAGAAAAAAAAGAAAGCCAAGGAATAATATTGGACTCAGTTCCTGCTTCGCCTGCCAGCCACTTCACCACCGCGACAGGGGTCGATTGGATGCAAGGGCAGGCCAAGAAGCTGCAAGGTACCCGTCACCCTCGCATCCCGCTCGCCGGGCCGAGGGGTCTTGTTCTGCTTTGGCACAGCAACGCAATGTCATTAGGAAGTGAGAAACAGGCTGGGCATAATTCTCTACGGCAGTGAGTAGACAGTGAGTAGAGAGAGAGAGAGGAAGAGAGGTGGCTATCTACCTACGCAAGGTGCCCTACCGCCCAAGGTAAGTAGGTAGGAGGTAGGAGGTAGGAGGTAGGGGGTTGTACTTCCTGCCTTGCCAGGTAAGGGACGCTATTGTTGCCAGCCGCCAGCCGCATCCCGACAGCTGGCTACGGCTGCTCTTAATCCCCGATGGCAACTGTTTTCTCCGTGGCAAAACTCTAACGGTTCTGGCGTCTGCCCGCCGGGACGCCACAGCTGATAAGCGCTGTGATTGGCCCGACGCCCAGCCGAAGCTGAGCATAACACGTAGTACCGTCCAGGTGGACCTGGACTAATAATCTAGCCCCTGTCGGGCTCACCCATGTTGCAATGCCCAGCACGGCAAGCTAATCAATTGCTTATCCATGGGTACCTAGTTTATCTGTACGCTTTGTATCTTCTACAAGATAGCACCGCGGCATCAAAGTAAGAAGCCCCCGGCTAATGCGTATAGATGGCTGCACATACTATTGTCCACCGTCAATCACAATATTGGCGGCGCTGAAGATCATTTTCCTGCGACGACGCGCAAGCTGGATGCAATTCCCGGGGCTTTTTGCGCCACGCCTCCACCAGCGCGGGCTGGGTGACAGATTCTCACGACGGGGTCCCTGCCCTGCCTGACCCAGTTCTTGCATGCATGGTAATTAATCTGTTTGTCGAAAATCTCGCCTCTGGTCCGCGGGCCAATGAAATCGAATCTTCAGCTTTTCCTGCTCATCGAGGATGGTACCATCTATTTTTGCACTCCCCCCTGTCCTATACACGGTATCAAGACGTGCAGATTATCGGCCAAGAGGTTCAGAATAATGCAATCGCACCGAGAAAAAAAAAAAAGTTAAAAAAAAAAAAAGGGGGGGGGGGGGAAAAGGGGGGGGGAGGGACTGTGGCTAATAGGCATGATGTTTTGATATGCATCTTGGCCGGGCAACACGACATGCAGTCGTTCCACCCGTCTAGCGCTCAGCAAGACGCTCCGAAAGGACGAGATTGACCAGCCCAGGGCATTCGTATGCGAAATCTCGTGCAAGGAGCTAAACCGGCGGCGACTGCGGGCCGCATGTCTCTCCATCTAGGCCGCTTTTCTCAACCGCTTTGTGGAATGAGACATTTGCAAGTTTTTCTGGCATGGCGCCCGCGAAATGAGGCGTGGGGGACATGGATCGAGCAACTTTTTCCAACCACAGGTCACCACCATGGCATCTAGCATGAAATACTCGGTAGCTGGCGCCACTTATCTATATTTATCCAGGAGTTTACATGCGGCATAGATACCTACCTACCTAGGTAGGCAACTTTCCATGTCACGGTGATATTGGGACTTAGTACGTCCGTACGTCTGAGCTGGAAATGAAGACGCGGTGGGTGATTAGACTCGTGGTTTAGCTAGAGGAAAAGATGGTCGCTGTACAACCCTCCATAATCCACCACCTTCATGTCCGCACAAATTGCCCCTTTCAGCCCGAGCAGACCAACTATCCCGTGTTATCGGGTACAGTCTCGACCAACAGACGGCAAATGGCTCAGCCTGATGTGGCGAGAAGTGTCCCGCGGGCTTCGTTCGAGATCGTTGAAGGTTGATGTCGCCACCATGTCCGATAAATTAATTGATCCATCAGCGTAGCCGGCTGCCGTCGTATCAGGCAGGGTGAGGGGTACGCAGCTTAAGCAGCCTGTCTATCTTTGCGTGTATGCGTAATTTGCCAGGAAACTCACATTACACGGAAATTTTTTTAATTTTTTTTTAAAAAAAAGTATCTCTTACCCCTGTCAGTCCTGATTGGTCCACCGGTTGAAATTTGCTCCGGCGAAGACTGGGGGACCTTTAATACCAGCAGGCTATTCAAAAAAAAAAAAAAAAAAGAAAAAAAAAAATGAGAGACCCCTTTCTCTCTTGTCTTTGCAATCACACGCCACCGCGGTTATTATTATTATTAGTATTTTTTTTTAATTTCAAATCCGTTTACGTTGCAGCATCGACGGCCTTGTATCCCCAAGAAAGCATTTAACTGTCCGTTAATATGGTGACGATGCTAATTACGGCCCGTGATTGATTGGTGTGATGTAGCGCTGGCTATCTGGAACAAGTTGGGTCTCGAAGTGCCGCCTGACTCGCTGCTCTTTTCCTGTTATTGTCGACCACGTCTGGCGGAAGCGCCATGGTAATTAGCTGCATCACGCAAAACGCTGTGACTATTCCATATTTCTGCTGGTGGCAGGTGCTTGCTTCCACGTCTTAGCGAGACCACCCCCTCCCCCCACTCTCTGCAATTTCCCAGGCTCCACCGAGCAATCAATCGATCAGTCAATCAATCGGCGTCATCCATGTTCCGTGGCCAGCGCCCCGTTTTTCCTTTTCTGACTGTTCAGGTCACAAGCATTTCCCGTGCAGCAGGCAGGCACCTGGCAGACGAGGCAAGATTCGTCATGGTTCAGTAATAATCCGTGGTATCAGGGTATATGGTGGAGTGGTGCTCCTATGGCTAGCTGAACAGATGGGCATTTCCGTTAGATCGGCGGGTGACGGCCAGCCACGAGTGCGCCAGTGACACGGAACCGGCTTATCTGCATCCAGTGTACCTACCTGTAGGGTAGGAGCCCTCATTTGATTTGACTAGGATAGCTGGCGTGATATTCTCCTAAAAAAAAATAAAATAAAAATAAAAGCTGCTAGTTTGTCACAAAATCAGCAAATTAGTCTTCCTGCGCAACCCGGAATCAACTCCGCATAATCAACACCTGACCGCAAGCGTTTCCAAACACACCACCGAGGGGGCAAGGGGTAGTCGTAGTCGTAGCTTTCGTCCGTTTGTTTTCTTCTTCATCCGTCGATCGAGCCTGCGCTGGCCTTACTTGCCGATAAGTGCGGGAGGAGATGAGTCGCCACAGCCGGGCTCGACTGTGTCGTTTTTAATTTCCCACGTCGCCAGAAACGTTGTATCATGCGATCCGGCGGGCGTTGCTTAAAAAAAAAACAGAACGAACACTATCCCAGCAGCTCATTTCATCCCCATCAAAATGCCTGAAGAAAACTTCTCCATCTCGTCATGCCGTTGGGCTAGTAATTGGTACCTTTCTGCCCTTGGGAAATATAATCCATCCCATGACACTATTAATAAATAAAAAAGAAGCTGCATTGATATCGACGACCCATGATCTATCCCTGTTGGACCCGGCACTCGAGATGATTAGCATAAACATGTTAAAATAACCGAATACATTTTCCACTCGGATAGACGGAAGAATATCGGCATACTAGGCAGGCCGGAGCTTAATTTACTTTCCTTTTCTTTTTCTTTTCTTTTTTTTTTAGGCATAGCATAGACAAACATGGGTGTCTCCTAACCCCCCCCCCTTTACATGTTCTCTCCGAGACAAAAAGCCTGATACCAAGGCAGAACGGTCCAGAATGAGTCCTGGCCAGCAAAGTGCAACGCTCTGCCTCGCCTCGCTCGACGGGCCGACATACCCTTGCAACCGACTGTCCCTAAAATTAGGCTCCAGGAGTTTAATTTAAGGAAGGAAAAAAAAAACAAAACAAAAACAAAAGCAATCGTCGAAAGGAAGATGCCGTTCCTGTTGCGGTACAGATGGGGACTATCCTTGGCCGGCAGTTGCCTATCCCGGTCGTTAGGCTCCCAGCTCGTTAAAATTTGCAAACTCAATTTTTTTCCTTTTTTTTTGTCTGCTTTTCCTGTGTTATTTATCTTGTGTTGTAGGTGCAATTAGGCGACTGATTTGCTTCCTGCAGTAATCACCAGCCGGACCAGCGTGACATTGAGCCCGGGTTCTTCACCCCACTATTAGTCGTTTCTCCCCTGGCGTATTTTTTATTTTATTTTATTTTATTTTTTTTTATAGTAGAGGCAAACTGTTCGAGAGAGAAAAAAAAAAAAAAGGAAAAGAAAAAAAGAAGAGGGGGCACGCTACGCACTCTGCGGCCAGGAAGCCATCGTTCACCCGCCGTAATGCGTTCTCTTACCTGCTTGCTTGACCATTTCTTCCGACGCGCCCATCTTTTTCTCGGTGATTCAAGAGGTTGCCCTTGAGAACCGCCATCGCGACTTGGTCGGGAAGCGTGACAGTCGGCCTTATTACTAATGGACGAACCTCGACAAATCAACCAGCCACAGGCCTGCGTGACGGGCTAAAAAAAAAAAAATTCCCAGCATGTGAAAACCATGGCAAACCATCAGGATAACCCATTTCTTCACAAAGGCCGCAACGCATCATAGCCAAGAAACAGCTTTCTTTTGAGAACAAGACAGTATCCCGGCGCTTTCTCACCATGGCGACCATGAGGGCAGTCGGTATGGCCCAACCGCCCCTCCCCCCCCCCTCCCCCCCCCCCTCCCCCTCCAAGACACGAATGAAATGACTGATGCGACATAGACATCAAGGGCGGCAAAGGCGGCCGCGAAGCCCTCTTCATCAACCCGGACACCCCGAAACCAACGCCGTCAGAGGGCCAGGCCGTCGTCAAGGTCAAAGCCTTCGGCATCAACCGCATGGACATACTCCAGCGACAAGGCCTGTATGCCGTCCCGCCGCAGGCGCCCAGCACCCTGGGCGTCGAGTTCAGCGGCGTCATCGAGGCCCTCGGCCCCGGCACCACGCACGGCGCTCTCCAGCCCGGCGACGAGGTGCTGGGGCTGGCGTACGGAGGCGCCTACGCCGAATACGTCGTCGTGAGCGCCCGGATGCTCCTCCGCAAGCCCGACCACATGGGCTTCGAGCAGGCCGCCGCCGTCCCCGAGGCCTGGATCACGGCCACGCAGGCTCTCCACGTGGTCTTGGGCTTCGCCGAGGGCCGGTCCATCCTCTGGCACGCCGGCGCCTCGGGCGTCAGCGTCGCCGGCATCCAGCTGGCCAGAGCGGCTGGGGCGTCCGACGTCTTCGCCACGGCCGGATCCGACGACAAGTGCAGCTTCGTCACGGCCGAGCTGGGCGCCACCGCTGCCTTCAACTACAAGACGCAGGACTGGGCCCGCGAGGTCATGCGCAGCACCGCCGGCAGGGGCGTTGACTACATCGTCGACTTTGTGGGCGGAGACTACTTCCAGAAGAACCTCGACGTGGCTGCCAGGGATTGCCGGATCGTCCTGCTGGGCTTGCTGAGCGGCGGCAAGGTCACCTGCGCCGACATTGCCCCCATTCTGTCCAAGAGGATCCGTATTGAAGGGAGCACGCTGCGGAGCAGAGACGAGGTTTACCAGGCCAGCCTGAGGGATAGACTGGAGACGTACTGCCCTCAGTTTGGGGAGGGCAGGTTCAAGATCGTCGTGGACAAGGTCATGCCCTGGGAGGAGATCCAAGAGGCTCACGAGTACATGGAGGAGGCCAAGAACACGGGCAAGATTGTCTGCACGATTTCCTGAAGAGACACGATTTGTTCACCTCAAGAGCACCATAGCTACGGTGACCAATAAATTGAGCGACAAGTAAAAATGATGACAGCTGTGACATGGCGCTATGGAATGAGGGTCGTGCTTTTGTGTTCATCGTTGGCCCGTCAAATATGCAGGTTAGTGCTCCTTTATCCATTTCAGCATCTGCTCGTATGCCGTAGCTTGTGCGTCTCTGATGGAGGAGTCAGCGTAGGCCCCCACCACGGCGAAGCCTTGTCACCAGTCAGTCAGTCAGTCTTGCATTCCGTATAACGAGGAACAAATCGTTTATGCATCGTCGGACATGTACTTACCGTGCGGAGCCCCGGGATAAACCTGCACTTCATGCTCCAAGCTGGCCTCGGACATGGCATCCTCCCCCGCCTTGCGCACCGCGTCAGGGAACAGCGGATCATCCTCGACACAGACCAAGCTAAGAGGGGCCTTCAGATTTTTGAAATCGTCCGGCGTGACGGACGCAGCGTGAGCCAGGGCTCCAGCCTTGATATACGGGCCATTCTTAACGCCCCCGGCTCCCTCCTCGCTGCTCTGCCCCTCATTCTCCTGCGCCAGCAAGAGAATAAAGCGGGCTCCGACGCAGTACCCGACAGCGTATATGCCCCCTCCATGCTTGATAGCATCTGCGTACTCGGCGTGCGCCGCCTCGACGACCCTGTGAAGAATGGGCATGACCTTGTCGGGCGTTATGCGGGCCAACCACATGTCGATCATGAACGACTTGGTGACCTCGACGGCCTTGAGCTTCACCTGCTCGAGTATGGAGGAGGATTCGTCCGTGATGGCCGTGGAGGCCGGGGACGTGTCGCCCGAGAGGAAGTCGGGCATGAGGACCAGGAAGCCTTCCGAGGCGAACTTGTCGGCTTGGATTTGGTTATTGGTCGATTTGATACCTGTGCCGCTTGTGAGGAGGAGGAGGAGCTTGCAAGGGGTATGGGGGTAGTCGGCTGGCTTGGAGATGTAGACCTGGAAGGGAAGGGTTAGAGACTATTATCATGTGGGAGGGGGAGAGTGATGATGGGGGCCACGGTATGTTGTTCACATCGACGTCGTTCAGCTTGATGATTTCACCCGTCGACGATTGTCCACTTGCTAGAGCGATACTATTATGAGCTCATGGAGGAGGCTGGCTGCGTCGTGGTTCTTGGAAGTGGCACTCACGGGTTGGACGGTCCGTCACGCAGTGCTCGCCCATGGTTGGGCCCGTCTGGGCTGGAGTGTCGCCGGGGATGACGGGGTTCTGTTGCTCTGCCGTGAGGGGTGCGCGTGAATCGTTCTCCGGCGCCTTGGCGACGTTGTCTTTGTCGGCCATCGTGGTAAATGTGATGATTGCTGATTGCTGATTGCTGATTGCTGGTTTGTGGTGTCGAGTTGAGTGGTCGGTTGAGGTAGTTTCCTAGAGCGTAACTGCTTGCTGTCCGATTGGAGCAGGGGAGGCTGGCTAAGTGGGCCTGCGCCAACCTGGGGAATCGTCTGATGGGCCAACGTCATTGGAGAGGAATCAATCACAGGTGCCATGGGCCATGAATGAGGCGGTGGAATAACTTCAAGAACTCTGAAGAGTCGATCCTCTCATAGTTTGACCCTTTTATCAAAGCCACAAGTATAACCCAACCTCGTCATCACTTGCTGAATGTTGCTTGTGGCTCGACGCTTACATAATCACGCCACCCCGCCGCCATTTGTGAGCCACCACGACTGCGGGGCCTGATTTCCACTAAACGCGCTCGACGCGTCACGAACTTGCGCTCGATATTTCTCAGTCAAACCTCAAGCACATACATCATCACCACCAGCCCAGGGTTTCGTACAAATTGAAAGAATACGAGCGATTTTTTTTTTTTTCTTTTCAAAACATACGCCGTTACTTTGACACTTCACAATGGATGCTGCATCCGCTTTATCAAAGGGGTCACTTGAGTACGTCTTGGTCTCGACTTCAGAAGGACACCATTCGCTAACGGTACGGCAGTGTCATCTTCAATGACCCCGACAAGGCCGACAAGCTGTTCCCGGTCCCTGTCATGCAATGCCTCCAGGTCAAGCCCATGGGGGCTTCAGCAACAGGAGGCGAACGGTTCAGACTTGTCATGAGTGATGGTGATCATTATGTCCAAGCCATGCTTGCCACCCAGGCCAACCACGTTATTCACGACGGAAAACTCGTTCGGGGCAGCTTTGCCCGTGTCAAGCAGTATACTCCGAATAATCTGAAAGGAAAGAAGTAAGTCTCGGTGATAATTTTGGGACATTGGACTTTTTTTGTCTCAGTGGGATGGCTGACTCCCCCGCCCTCCCCGTGTGTGCAGCATCCTCGTCATTCTCGACGTCGAAATCATCGAACAGCTGGGCGTACAAGAAAAGGTGGGCAACCCAACAGCCGTCGAGTCCAAAGCAGCCAACCCGGCGGCCATGACTGGAAACGACTTCTATGGAGCCAAGAAGGAAGAGCCCAAGCCCCAGACGATGCCTTCGCGACCGGCCACGCACGACGGGGGCAACATTTATCCCATTGAAGGTTTGTCACCCTTCCAGCACAAGTGGACCATCAAGGCACGAGTGTCCATGAAGTCCGACATCAAGACCTGGCACAAGCCCAGTGGAGAAGGCAAGCTCTTCAGCGTGAACCTGCTGGATGAGAGTGGAGAAATCAAGGCGACGGCCTTCAACGACCAGTGCGATGCCTTCTACGATTTGCTGCAGGAAGGCTCCGTCTACTACATCTCCAGCCCATGTCGAGTATCCTTGGCGAAGAAGCAATTCTCAAACCTCCCCAACGACTACGAAATCACGTTTGAAAGAGAGACGCGAATTGAAAAGGCCGAGGACCAGACAAACGTGCCCCAGGTTCGCTTCAACTTTTGCACCATCCAGGAATTGCAAAACGTGGAAAAGGACAACACTGTCGATGTCATCGGCGTGCTCAAGGACGTTGGCGAGGTCAGCCAGTTCACATCCAAGACTTCGGGCAAGTCGTTTGAGAAGCGGGACCTCACGCTCGTCGACGACACAGGCTACTCGGTCCGCGTCACCATCTGGGGCAAAACTGCCAACTCGTTCGACGCCCATCCCGAGTCCGTGGTGGCCTTTAAAGGAACCAAGGTGTCCGACTTTGGCGGCAAGAGCCTCAGTCTCCTGTCCTCGGGGACCATGACGGTCGACCCCGACATCCCAGATGCCCACCGCCTCAAGGGCTGGTTCGACTCTGCCGGCCGCAACAACAACTTCGCGACGCACCAGAACATGGCCAGCATGGGCAGCGCCACCGGCCGCAAGGACGAGAGCAAGACCATTGCCCAGGTCAAGGACGAGAACCTGGGCATGGACGACACAGCATACTACTCCATCAAGGCGACGATTGTCTTTGTCAAGCAGGAGAACTTTTGCTACCCCGCCTGCTCGAGGGAAGGGTGCAACAAGAAGGTGATTGAGACGGGCGACGGCACCTGGCACTGCGAAAAGTGCAGCGTGTCCCACGACAGGCCCGACTACCGCTACATCGTGTCGCTCAACGTGGCAGACCACACGAGCCACCAATGGCTAAGCTGTTTCAACGAGACAGGCGTGCTCATCTTGGGCATGACGGCCAATGAACTGATGGAGCTGAAGGAGAACGACGACGCCCGCTTCATGGCCGCCTTCGAGGCAGTCAACTGCAGGAAGTTCAACTTCCGATGCAGAGCCAAGATGGACAACTTTGGCGACATGCAAAGGTTTGTCGACGAGCTCTTTTCCCACGCCTCCCACGTTTGATTCCAACGCTAACTCGCACAGGGTTCGGTACCAGGTCATGAGTGTCGCGCCGCTGGATTTCAAGTCGGAGGGCGACAAGTTGGCTGAGCTGATTAAGCAATATGACGTCAATTCATGATGAGGGTTGGGGGGGGGACATGCACATGAAGAGTAATGTAATTGATGTTGGTCAAGGCCAAATTGGTACCACTAGTGTACGGGAACGCAGGCTTTTATTGGTAA
>JFZS01000496.1:0-12748 GCA_000709145.1 Balansia obtecta B249 | reverse complement strand
TCCAAGTACTCCATCGTACCCGGACTCCCTCCCACCCCCGTCTGTGATTCTCGATTCTCGCTTCTCGCGAGTCTTGCTCTCTCTACACCTGGTCCTCGGGGTCGCTAACCACTCGACTGGCTCATTGCGCCCGTTGCTTCTTGGGACAAGGCTTGGCCTGCCGTTGTATTCTTCCATCTCTCTTTACCCGCCGACGTCCACGACGTGTTCTGTTCGCGATTCTGACGATCCGGTATCCCATTGTCTCTTCGGTATGTTCAACCTCATCGGCCAAATCCTGTCCTTGGCGACGCGGTCCCAAAACGACCATCCCCCCCCCCGCCCCCCTCTGTGGCGATATCGGCTGCTGCTTTAATATCAAAAAGCAAGCAAGAAAGAAGCGATGAGACGTTCACTTTATCACATCACCTGCTTTGCCTGCATGGTCGCTTGCGCATTGTTTTCTAATCCTCATTTCCGTACTCCGTACAGCAGACGCAGTTGCTTCAGTCTCTACATTTCTCGCGAGTTGTCGCGAACCTGGCGCCGACTGCCAAACTTGTTGCCGAACCCCCAACGTGAGATGACGACCCCGACTACCCGAAGCCTGCCTGCACGGCACAATCCGCTTTTGCTTGAGGATATACCTGATTGTAAGTCAGCTTTGAGATGGACTTGGTGTTCTTTGCGCCGCCCAGTGTACTTATTCGCACTCTCTCGACAGACCTTGACCTCGTTGCGCGTCGCCGTCTCGGACAGACTAAGCTTACTCCTAAGATGGTTGGAGGCGATGAGGCCGACTCGGCTACATTGGGTGTCTTTGACTACGCGCACCTTCGCGCACCTCTCCCCAAAGGAATCGTGTCGGGCATCTTCAAATCGAGTCCGACGAGTTACTTCCTCATGCGACGAAGCTTTGATGGCTATGTGTCCGCCACGGGCATGTTCAAGGCTACCTTCCCATATGCTGAGGCTTCTGAGGAGGAAGCCGAGCGTAAGCATATCAAGTCACTCCCCACGACGAGTCCCGAAGAGACTGCTGGCAACATCTGGATCCCTCCGGAGCAGGCATTGGCGTTAGCTGAAGAATACAAGATTGGCATTTGGATTCGCGCTCTGCTCGACCCAGCCAAGATCTCTGTATCCTCCAATTTGAATCCCGACTCACCGTCTAAAACCATAGTAGCACCTCCCAAGTTCGACCTGGTCAAAGCTCAGGCCAAACTAGCACCACCATTTACCGCGAGCATCCTCAAGAGCTCCCGTAGTCGCCGGTCTATGAGTCCCACAAAGTCTTATAGACGGGCACCTGCGTCACCCCGGAAGCGCCCAACCAAGATCAAGGCCAACTCGACTGAGCCAGTAGCTGAGAAGACGGAGGTGAATGGTGATGCCAAGCACGGCAAACAGGACGAAATAGTTATGAAGACGAGCGAATTCGAGCCTGCTGTGGTTCTAGAACCGAGAGCAGAAGATGCCACCATCATGAAGATGCAAGTTGACGAGGTGTCCAAAGATGATGGTGGTGGTGGGCACGAGACGAGACACACCATCCCTGAAGTCGATGATGCGCCTCTACCGACTGCGGGCAATCCCCCGACCGCAGAAGAGACTGCCAAGATGCTTGAGGATGCCAAGGAAATGGTGCAGATGGGCAAGGAAGCGGATGAAAGGCGTGTGGCAGGAATGAAGAAATCGGGTCAGAGGAAGGCCAAGTCAGAGAGCACTAGCATCTCGTCTGCCGCTAAGAAGAGCAAGCGCAAAGCCGCCGACATATCCGTGTCCGAGAAAGACGTTGAGAATACAGGCGACAAGTCTGAAGAGACGGAGGAAGAGCAGCGCCGGACCAAGAAGGTCAAGACCGAGACAGAGCTGCGAAGAGACAAGGTGAAGAACAGAGCCTTGTTTGGGATTGGTGCAACGGTCGCTGTTGGGTAAGTGAAACCAGCCAGAGCCTAGCCCGGTGGTGTCCTTTACCAGGACGGACGCCGCTGAATTCACCAAATACAATGAATGCATGCTAACCCTGCAACTAGTGCCCTCGTTCCCTGGTTGGTTAACTTCCTGTGAGAGGATGGGACAAGACCGAAGCGCTCGGCCGTAGCTGGCTTTTTGCAGCTGTCTTTGATCTACATTTAATAATTGGGCGAGGAAGAAGGGAATTCGACCACCGGGAATGGCGCAAAACTCGAGTGCTTTGCTTTGCTTTCTTTTTTTCTATCTTTTGCAATCGGACGTTTCTTTGTGCCCGTAGGAGGAAATTTTCTTTGACAGAGAAGTCATTCCACGCACGAGATGAGGATACCCCCAACCAACAGATATCGCTCCTACCCAGGTTTTGGCCATTGGCTACTCTTTGTTAGATGCTGGTGGCAGATGAGCTAGGGCTTGCGGTTGATGGATATTACCGTTTTATAATTTGGTTTATTTTACCACACTACCCCCCCTGTTCCCCTTTTCCTCCTTCTCCCCCTTTGCATTGTTTTTTTTTTTTTGTTGTATTCAATTCGTGAAAGAGAAACTAAGGATTTTATTTTCTTTCGGGAGCACCAAAACTCCTTCCTTTCTTTTTCTTACATATGGTGGAGGGGGCGTTGGCTGGCCTTTGTTTGTGATGGAGCGAAGATGGAGTGATGACGCACGATGCCAATGGATGACAGATTCTTTCCGGTCTCAATTGTGCTCTGTCATGACCCTGGATCTGGGTTGCAGGCCCGTGAGCAGCGTCGGATGTGGAAAAGTGAAGAGGTTGACGGGTAGATAGATACATTGGAGTAGTAGTATTCGTTGTAACGCTCTCAAGACCTGGTCTAGTTTTATACACTTGCTCGCCACCAAGGCTGGAATCTGTGGTGGTGAAGGACGGATGCTGAGCCTCTTCTTCTTTGGAGCTCCGACTTGTCAACCCGGATGGACGCGAAAGCAAGGCCCGGCTACCGTGCCGCTCTACTGTCTACTATGCTCTTCAGCCACCAGGCGTGGATACGGGCGTCAGTCGTCAGTTCGGGATGGAAGCTCGTCCCCAGCACGTTGGCCTGCCTCACAGCAACGATGTCCCCGGACCCGTCCTTCGTGTTGGCCTGCGACAGGCCGGCCCTCATCTTGTCGACGCGCCCGGGCAAGGTGGCCAACACCTGTACATCAGAGCCCGCACCGGACAGGATCTCCTCGACAACGGGAGCGCGGATGAAGACGCCGGGGAACGGGGCGCTTCCCTGGCCGAGGAAAGGCAGGTCCAAGCTGGCCTCGAAGCTCTCGATCTGCCGGCCGAAGTGGTTGCGGTGCACGCGCACGCCCAGACCGCCGATGAGCTCCTGGCCGCCCTTCTTGGTGGCATTAGCCTCGTCAGACAGGAGGATGAGACCGGCACATGTGCCCCAGACGGGCATTTTGCGTGACCTGCGAGGGGGCAGAGAGTTTTTTTTTTGGATTGCACTTGTCAGAAGGGGTTGGGAAAGTCGTAGACTGTTTTAATTTTTTTTTAAAAAAAAAGGGAGAGAAAGCAAGAGAATGAAATCTACTTCACATAGGCTCGGAGCGGGTCGAGCAGGCCGGACTGGGCGGCGACGAGGGATATGGTGGTGCTTTCACCGCCGGGGATGATGAGGCCGTCGCACCGGGAGAGCTCGTCGGGTGTGCGCACCTCGGTCGCGCAGACGGGCAGGTCGAGATGGGCGGCGGCTTGGCGGACGAGGGCGATGTGCTCTGCGAAGCCGCCTTGCAGCGCGAGGACGCCGATGGTGATGAGGATCATGGCGGCGGTCGCTGTTTCTTGGCACAAGAGTCTCGATGGGGATGGGAGCGAAAGGATCTCCCGTCCTCCCGGGTAAAATATAATAATACTATGGAACCGAGGGTGAATGCGCGGCGAGTCGCAGTGGTATCTGTGAGGTGCAAAACGGGCTTCTGACCTGGACAGACAGACAGTAATGAACGGCGGCGGGTAGGTCGGACTTTTTTTTTTTTTTTCTGTTCGTGACTCTTGGTGCGGAGTCGTGGAGGCGGCGAGAATCGGGGCGGCGGGTCCGCCTTCGGAGGGACGAATGGTGGCGCACATTATCAGGGCCCAGGTGGTACAGGGCTATAGGGCTGTTTTATTTTTAAGCGATACTACGCAGCGTCGTCTCCCGATGGTTGCCGCCTCTACGCGCAGTCGGCACTTTGGCAGGGGGGTCTGACTGACTGACTGACTGCTGACTGACTGACTGGCCGTGGACGGGCGAATCAACCGCATGCACAACTCCACTCTCTGCGTCCGAACAAGGCAACTCCGTTGTCGCTGCGCTCGAGCCATCGGTCTCGCCTTCCCCAGCTCGCCGCTCCGTTCTTTCCTTTCCCTTGCCATTCGCCACCGTGAGTACGTATTGCTGTCTGTGGCCCGGGTCCTGCATACGGAGTGCATAATGTCGTGCCCCTCCATCCGTTTACTTCACCCCCCACCATCAAGGTAAAAGTCGTAATATAGGTTGCTGGTCTCCCACAAACACCCCGTACATCTATCTCTGCTTGCTACGATTCCCTTTTCTTCCTCCATTCATAGCCAATTGTTTCCATACTACCCCCATATACCCTCTTGACCTTCCTCTGCTTGTCCTCGACTTCACCACCGAAAACCTTCCTTGTCGCAATGGCCAATGACTCTGCTGCTCCTGCTCCTCCCGCCGCCAACGGTGATGGCACCAAGTCCAGCTTCGCCGTCAAGGCCGGGCTCGCTCAGATGCTCAAGGGCGGTGTCATCATGGACGTGACCACCGCTGAACAAGCCCGCATCGCCGAGGAGGCAGGCGCCTGCGCCGTCATGGCCCTTGAGCGAGTTCCCGCCGACATCCGAAAGGACGGCGGTGTTGCGCGCATGTCTGATCCCTCCGTCATCAAGGAAATCCAAGCGGCGGTCACGATTCCCGTCATGGCCAAGGCTCGCATCGGCCACTTCGTCGAGTGCCAGGTCCTCGAGGCGTTGGGCGTCGACTACATTGACGAGAGCGAAGTTCTCACCCCCGCCGATGACGAGAGCCACGTGGAGAAGAGCGACTTCAGCGCTCCTTTCGTCTGTGGCTGCCGCAACCTAGGCGAGGCCCTCCGCCGCATTGCCGAGGGCGCTGCCATGATCCGGACCAAGGGCGAGGCCGGCACCGGTGATGTCGTCGAGGCCGTCCGCCACATGAAGACGGTGAACAGGCAGATCGCCGAGGCCAAGGCTGCTCTTGCCGAGGGCGGCCTCATCCGTATCCGCGACATGGCCCGCAGGCTCGAGGTCGACGCGGAGCTTCTCCGCCAGACGGCTGAGCTGGGCCGTCTGCCCGTCGTCAACTTCGCGGCCGGCGGCGTCGCTACCCCTGCCGATGCCGCCCTCATGATGCAGCTGGGTTGCGACGGCGTCTTCGTCGGAAGCGGCATATTCAAGTCGGGCGACCCTGCCAAGCGTGCCAAAGCCATTGTGCAAGCCACCACACACTTCCGCGATGCCAAGGTCATCGCTGAGGCCAGCACAGGTCTCGGCGAGGCCATGGTCGGCATCAACTGCGACAGCATGAAGCCCGAAGACAAGTTAGCTGGTCGGGGTTGGTAGAATTTTTTTCAATGATTTACGCGTTAGAAATATACCTTTGGATGCCAAAACACTCGCCAACGGAGTGACCGGGTGGGGGGGAAACCATTGGTGTGCTATTAGAACAGATTTTCTTTTTTGGTTCTTTCAAACTTGGAGAGGCGTTCGTTGTACTGTATATATTGCCCTTTGATGATGCATTTTGCGACGACCGAATATAACCAACATGTAGAATTCACTCCAAAATGTGACCGCCAAGGGACTATTCACTGGGGACAGTTCGCCTTGTTTTCTTCAGCGCAGGTTAGCCGCTGGGATGCTCGTGGTTAACTACATTGTTATCGACAAGATATGCCTGGCGCGTTATGCAATGCTTGGCCAGTAACATGACCTACGTCGTCATGTACAGGTCCTGAAAGCACTCGTGGGCCCCGGACCGAACTTGGTCTGAGAAAAGGCCAGGTTCACGCAATCACAAGCCCCTTCATGCTTCCCTCGCGCCGCCATTCCTCCACGGCCTCCAGGTAGGCCAGGATGCCCAGCGGATGGATGGTGCTCCTGGCCCTCCTCATCTTGTCCTCCATGGACGCCGCCCTCGTCGAGCCCTCGTCGTTGATGGAGCCTGGGCCGCAGACGGACACGGGCGACAGGAAGCCGGCTCGCGACAGGAGCTCTGCCGCCCAGGTCGCCGCGGCGTCTGCGCTCGCCTCGACCGTGACGCGCGACGGGTCCCGGGCGCGCCTGAGCGCCTGGGAGATGATGTACGCCCCGTGGCGGGACAGCGAGTCGAGGGCCAGCGTGTAGTTGGCGCACGCCGTGGCCTGCGCTGGTCCGCACAGGAGCAGGTTTGGCATCCAGGCCGTGATGACGCCGTGGAGGGTGGCCGGCCCGTTTGCCTTCCACAGGCCGGCTAGCGTCTTGCCGCGCGCTGTGATGACGGTGTCCGTGTTGTTGCTCGGCTCCGCGAGGTCCTTTGACGGGGACCGGTAGCCGGTGCTCCAGATGATGACGTCCAGCTCGTAGAGCTTCCCGTTGACGAGGATCCCCTCCGGGCTGACTTGGTCGATGCCCCCGGGGCTGGTGTCGACCAGAGTCACATGCGGGAGGTTGAAGGTCGGAAGGTAGTCGTCGTGGTAGCACGGTCGCTTGCACCATATGGGATACCAGGCCTTCAGCGCTTGAGCCGTTTTCTCGTCTTTGACAGTCGCGTCGACCCGCCGTCGAACCCGCTCAGCTCGCGGAGCATCATCCGCCAGCGCCTTGCCAATCAACTCGGGTATCTGCTCCACGGTATACGGCTCCTCGTGGTAGCCTCCCGTCAGGTACTTGTACGCTTTCGATTCGCTCAAGCGATCGTTGACCATGTTCTTCCCAACCGGGTAGCCGGAGATGCCACCGCACCAGTTCTCATTTCGGCAACGCCACCATCCTGGCTTCGCAGTTATCTGTTTCCAGGCCAGCGGGTCTGTCGGCTCTTGACCTCTGTCATCTACAGAGGACGGAGTCCGCTGGAAGACGTGTAGTTTCTTGGCATGTCCGGCCAGTTGAGGGACGCATTGAATCGCCGTGGCACCCGTTCCCACGATTCCAACCCTCTTCCCCTTCAGACCAGACAAGGTCCAGTCCTCTGGGTTCCCGCCAGATACATCATAGTTCCAACGAGCAGTGTGCATCATTGGACCTGTAAAACTTTCGATGCCGGGGATCTTCGGTACCTTGGGGTGGTTCAGCACGCCTCCCGAGATGACGACAAATTGCACGGTTATGTTCAAGGTTGTTGAACCCTGATTAGGGCCACGCTCTTGTCGCAAAGCCACGACCCATCGTTTATCGTCATCATCCCAGTCGTATGACTGAGCTTGGGTGCGGAAAACGGCCGACGGGGCAAGACCCCATTTCTCAGCTACATCAATGGCGTATTGCCTTATTTCTGAACCATACGAAAAGCGGTGCTTTGGCACATACCCCATGTCCTCGAGGAGCGGGAGATATATGGAGCTCTCGATATCGCACATGACGCCTGGGTATCGATTCCAGTACCATGTTCCTCCGAATCCCCCAGCAATATCAATCAGCCGAATGTCCTTCTGATCCAAGCCCAACTTGACAAGATGAACGGCGTACAGAAGCCCTGCAAAACCACATCCTAGTATAAGAACCTTGATGGCATCGCCGTCTTTGAGATTCGGAGATTGCGTATTCAGAGCATCGTGATCGACCCATGGGTCACGTCCGAGTTGCGCAAGCCTATCACTTTGCGCTTCCGCGACTTCCAGATACTGGGAACTTCCCTCTGGACGAAAGCGTTTCTGGCTTTCATCATTGTACTTGTTGGTCAGAAACTCGACATTTGGGGAACTGTTTCTCTGTTCCATGCCCGCTGCTGGCCGTCATATAGACCTGGATATCCCGATTCGGTCCTTGTTAGGTGGCAAGATAGGACACACTGGTCGAACAACAGCTCGGTGAGGAGTAAGCAGAGCAGGCTGATGCAAATGTACAAATTATGACAATATGTAAGCTAGGCGCCCACAAGTCTAATAACCGAGGAGAGGGCCCTAGCGTCAGTGCACACAGACAGACAGGAAGCGTCAGATCTAGTGGCTTGCACTCCGGCATCTGCATGAAGCTGGGCGGTCACCGTATGACCGGGATGACCGTATGTCCATGGCAAAGATCGGGTAAAGCTCGAAGCACAAGTCGCAGTCTTGACCAAGTACGGGACTAGCTAGTGACGCACAATTCCAAGGCACTAGCTGGCGATTGAGATGACGCTGATGAGGGGATCAAGTGCTCACATAGCCAGGACAACAACTTGCCAAACCGAATACAGCTTGGTACGGGTGAAGGCAGTCAGACCGACTACGACATGATGCAGGGTCGCGGTGGACGCACATTTCACGTGCCCTAGCGAGGGAATGGCGAATGGCGAATGGCGAATGGCATTATGGAGATTTCGATGTTGTGTGGTATCATTGCCCCCGTCTTGGCACAACCTGGGAGGCGTCGGAGGTGGATGTCCGCTGACTATCGTGGTTTCCAAATCTCTAAATCTTTGGAGTCGGGAGCGGAAGCGTTCATTCTGTGAGCCCCATCTGCTGATTCCCTTGTGCTTGCTGGGACACCAGAGGTGACTGAAGGTGTTTGAAATGCAAACGCTGGAAGATGGACTGCGCCCACGAGCCGTGTGACACCCTGAGGGAATATCAATATCGTTGAAGGGGAAGTCGCGTGAACATGACGCAATATGCTGTGCGAGACAGTGTCGCCAGTACGGAACTTTTCCGCGCGCGCGGGCAGCAAGCAGCCAGTCAATCGTCCAACCACCGACATCAAGAGCTCGAGCTGAACCTGCCCTCGCGTAGACGACGTGCATGATGCATCCATCCATACTTGGCTTGGCTTGGCTTTCGACGTTGCAACCGTCGCCCGGTATGATGCAAGGTTGACGACACGACACCAGCTTGCGGCATGGCCTGGCCCGATTCCAAACCAACCGACGATGGACGCAGCCGGACACCGATCGAGGCAGACATGCATGGAAGCCTGCCGTCCTGTGCTCGCCCATTTCAATATTGGCTTATTTTCCCTGCCAGAGGAGGCAGGGCAGCCAAGAGTGCGACCGAGAATGGGACGCATCCCCCCAAGTGTTTAGGAAAGCAACATTTAAAAGTGCTCGTCAACCTGCGCAAATCTCATCAAGACCCATCCCCCGTTCGAAACCAGACGGTGTGTCGGCACCTTCTTGCAAAGATTTGATTCAGAAATTCCACTCGTCCCCGAATACCCGATCAGCGAGGTAGTTCAATATGCCTGTCGACCCAAGCTCCGTCCCCGACTTCGACGACCTCCCGGCAGTACAGGGCATGCCTCAAGGCTGCGCCTGGGGCGTCTTCGACCAAGACGGGAACAAGGACAAAGTCGGCACCCTGAACTTCCTCACGCCCGAGATCGTCAAAGCCGCGGCAGGAGAAGTCCAGCACGGCATATCCGTCTCTCTCAAGTACGGCGTTGCCCAGTCTTTTTCTGCGTCCGTCCCAGACTCGTCACTAACCAAGGCCGCTCGGGGCTCGATTGAAAAAAGCTGGCCCCTCAACGCCAACAAGTTGAGCTTCAGAAGACCTGCCGCGCACCGCATCAATCGCCTTCCGCGCACAGTCTCCTCGTCCTCGCCCAAACAGCCGAGGTCCTGGGATGACGAGATCGACTTGGACACCCAGGCGAGCAGCCAGTGGGACAGCCTCTGCCACGTCCACAACACGCACGCCGACATGGCATACAACGGGACCAGGCCCGAAATGGCCGCTTTCATCACGCGCGTCACGTCCGAGAACTGCCTGCCGACGCTGGACCACTGGCACGAGGCAGGATGTATGGCCGCACGAGGCGTGCTCATAGACTACGCGTCGTACGCCGAGGAGATGGAGGTGCCCTATCACCCACTCGACAGCGTGCGCATCACCCCTGCGGATGTAGAGGCCTGCGCACGCCATCAGGGCGTGGCCTTCAAGCCCGGCGACGTCCTCCTCCTGCGCACAGGGGCGACAGACGTCCTGCAGAAGCCAACCGTCCAGGACGCCGCCAAGCTGGCCAGAGGCACGGCCGCAGGCCTGCACGGCAGCGAAGACACGGCCCGTTGGCTGTGGAACAAGCGCTTCGCCGCCGTTGCATCGGACTGTATGGCGCTGGAGGCCCTGCCCGGCCTGGACAAGGACGGCAACCCAGGTGGACTGGAATGCCTTGGTACGTTGGAAAATCAAAGCCACTGCCTTTGCTGCTGCGTCGTCCCCCAAGTTCGCGCACACTGACGCCCACCTGCTACAGCCCTCCACCAATACCTCCTAAGCTCATTCGGCATGTCCATCGGCGAGCTGTGGCACCTTCACAAGCTGGCAGAGGTCTGCAAACAGAAGCGCAAGTACTCCTTCATGCTGACTTCTGTGCCGCTGAACATTGCCTGTCTGCTTGGCTCGCCGCCCAATGCGCTGGCTATTCTGTGAGGTGGGATAAACGGGAGCGAGCGAGCGAGCGAGACTCGGCATGCATGAGAGCGTGGGAAATGCTGTAGTCCATCTACGTCCGAAGGGATCCCACCTTTTGCGCCATTGTATGATTGACGAAGACGATATTTTGTACATGCATCTGCAGTGCATCTGCGTCTCTACCGTTGTGGCATGGACGGAAAACAAAGTCTCGGAAGGGGGCGCAGCTCCGTTTATCGCAACAACTTGTCTTTGTTTCTGCTCGTCCTCTTTTCTTTTTTTTTTCTTTTTTCTTTTTCTTTTTTATTTTTTTTTATTTTTTTTGTTTCTACAATTTCTTTATTCTCCATCACAGCTATTCGTACCTTTTCCACAAAGCAAAATTATAACAAGAGACTTTTATTTTATTTCAACTCGAAATCTCACCAATCGGGCTGGGCACCCTGTGTTAACTAGAGGGCCATATATGATCAGACCACAACAGTGACTGCGGTACACACACAAGACTGCCCGCCCACTTTGTTATACATCTGACCACACCCGCGCCAGCGTGGCAGGACCAGCAGAAAGACATCGACCATTGCAACCACAAAGGGAACATAGAGCAAAGATAACAGCCAGCAAATACTGTAAATTTGGCTGATGACATATATCCCCGGTAGACTAACATCTCCAACGCCAGGTCGTGAATTTTTGAGACTCAAGAAAATCGAGTGCGTTGTGTCCTAGTATCAAAGCAGAGAGCAAAGGTTTCTTTTGGAAACGTGAGATGGCGACAAAGCCAATACGAGATAGATAAATCAGTCCCAACGCCCCAACGTCTCCCTAGGCGTAGCCTTGCAGAAATGGCCGCCGAAAGTACAAAAGAAGAACATCGAAATAGAGCTCCCCAAAACCACAGGTTTCTTCCTTTGCTGTGGTCTCTCTTTTCTTTCCTGCCATTCGTCAATCAGCTGGAAAGTAAAGATCCGGAGCATCGGGGCTTCTCCTCCTCCTTGAAGCCTCGAGTCCTTTGTTATTATTGCCATTGTCGAGTTTACTGATCGTGCCATTAGCATACGCCAAAGTTGCCACCAACCGAGCCTTTCAACAAATGGGAGAACTGTCCGTCTATGCACTCACCTGAGGAGGCACGGCAGGTCCAGGGGGCCCGGGGGCCCCTGAGGTCCTGCAGTAGGACCGCCAAAGTGTTGAGGGCCATAAGGACCAGGTCCGTGGTTGGGCATGCCCATGTAGTGAGGAGGTGGTGGTGCAGGACGGTAGGGAGTACCAACGCCAGAGTTGTTCTGTGATCGACCCCAGCTCAGTCGGACACGGGAGTTGCCGATAGGATATCCTTGCATCTGGTTGATGGCCATCTCTGCAGCATGGCGATGGACAAACTGGACGAAGCCGCAGCCTTTGCCGGGAGGGATTTTGACATAGGTGATCTCACCAAAACCCTGGAAGAATGATCGGAGCTCATCCTCGGTCACATAGCCCGACAGGCCACCCACGAACACGGTGGTATTGTTGGGATCGGTAAACTGGTTCATCTGGGTCGCGGGATTGTAACCGCCGTACGGGAAACCGCCTTGCATCGCAGCAGCAGCCCCCCACATGGGCTGCTGAGGAACGCCGCCCATCATAGGGCCGCCAGCGTGATGTCCATGGCCGCCAAATCCATGGTTGCCACTGTCCCAGAGAGGTCAGCACTTTGGGCAGAAACACAAACGCCTACATACATGCAGCACATCTTCGCCAAGGGAAAAAAAAAAAAAAAAAAAAAAAAACCTACCGGTTCTTAGGCGTAGCGGTAGAGATTCTCATAGGTCTGTTACCGCAGTATACACCCTGCATCTCAACCAACGCTCGCTGCTGATCGTTCTCGTCGGAAAATCGTACGAAACCGTATCCTCGGCTCTGGCCGGACATGGCATCCGTCATGATCTTGGCCGACTTGCAAGAGGGGAAGCGAGCCTGGAAGAGGGAAACCAGGACATATTCGTTGACCTCGGGTCCAAGGTCACCCACGAAAATGCTGTACTCGGGGCCACGGTCGTCACTGCCGCTCGAATTAGTCTCGGCCCCACATCGCTACCTCTCACCAAGAGACGTGCTGAACAAGGATGGCTCTTCCTGCCGTTGGGATTACTTACCGTCGGTCGACAAGTCCACCGCCAGAGGCCCAGTTGAGCTTGAACTGACGAGAGCTGTTGGGAACAGGGGTTCCATTAAGACCCAGTGCCTTGGTGGCAGC
>JFZS01000495.1:0-12741 GCA_000709145.1 Balansia obtecta B249 | reverse complement strand
AGGGCAGCATCATAGCGTTGCATTGAGTGGACTGACAGTTAAATTACCGCCCTACGGAGTACTTGATACATAAGTTATGTACGGAGTACGAGGTATCCAAATCCATAGGCGGTAGGTAGTCCGTCCCTCGGTCGGCATACAAGAAGCTTCGTGGAGCCGCGGCAACGTCGACTTGGCCCGACACGGCACGGCACGGCACGGCAACGACAACTGTTTGGCGGTGCCAATGATGGTTAGAGATTGATTGCCCAAGTATCCCGTTCTCCGTAGGTACATACCAGCTCCATGTCCCGCTGAGTGACACTGAGACCCGTCTCTGCCGTTCTTCCGTTATCGCTGTCCTGGGGCGGGAAAAGAAACAACAAGATGGGCATGACGATGTAGTGAGTACGGTGAGTACGGTGAGTAAGGGGAGCAGCAAACAGCTGGGCAGGCAGGATCCAGGAACAAACCCCAAGTGGGGCCACGCAACTGGCAATGACATCAATAGGAAGGCACGACCGTGTACTCCGGCGACTCGCCGGAATACGAAGAGACCCGCAGCGACAACTGAGCCCAGAACTCGATCTGCCAAGCCCTGCATTTCGCCGTTTTCACTCCAGCCATTTCCCTGGCCTGGCCTGATTTCCCCTGCGAGACAAATAATTATTAGGCCGTCTCCGCCCCTTTGTGGGATTAGGGGGCGGAGCAACCAGGTCCAGGCCTCCAGACAATGTTCCGTATCTCGGCCGGGTATCTTTATGCACAGGGAGCTTGGCTGACAGGTCGGATAATACGATTTCCAAGTCAGCCACATGCCCAGCGGCTGGTGTGATGCTCGGGCGGCGATCCGCGGGTTGGTCCTGCGGCAGGAACGCCGTATGTAGGAAATCACAAATGGGGGGGGTTTGCTTGCAGCCAAGTCGGTTAGTTTTTATGCGATGGACGACATAATAATATCCCGTGGTGTTGTGGGGCTTATGTAAGCATCTCTGGGGATCAAACCCCAGTCCGGCACCAGGGCAGTGGCACAAAATAAATTCTACTGCTCATATCCCCTTGTTCGGCTGGGTGTGTTCCGTGATTGCAGGCAGCAGACGTCCAAGGTTCGCTACGGGAACGCAGTGCTCCCAGGGACACAAACGGAGATTTGTACTTTTTGCGTAGGGACGCATGTAGGGACGCATGTAGGGACGCATGTACAGACCCTGTAACCCCCAATGGGCTGCATTTTCGGATCGAAGACGCAGCTGCATCGCTATGGAAGCCTCCAAGGACTCGGTAGACCCCAGCTGCATGTGCTGGCAACGTGGTGAGTCTTTGGCATAGCGTCCCAAGCTAGACAGCCGTGTTTGACTTGGTGAATACGAGGTTGACGGTTGGCTTGTCCTGTACTCCGTACCCACAGGTTATCGTATCATGGCAGCGCCGGTGTGCGTCCCAGCTAGCGTTGGGTGTACGAAGAAGTAATCACTTTCCCACGAGCGATGAAGAAAGAGGCTATGGAGCATGGAGTACCGGCCATGAATCCCAATGACCATCGTTTTGGGCATGATAACGGAACTGGTGAAGTCTGATTCGCTCCGTTGCTGTCATTCCGTCGCCTACAGATTGCTGACGGCAGCATGTGGTAGCATTTCATGCGTACTTGGTTGCAACGACCGGATACATCATCTCCCGAATATTTGATATCTTTGTCGCTTCCCAGGTTATCAGTGGCCCGGTGTTTTGGCTGCAGTACACTTGGTAAATTGCGGCGGGAGGTAATTCACCTATGACGCTTATCAGTTGCCATGCCATGTTGTCGGCTCGGTAGCTCAACTGAGACTGGTTGTGAGAAACTCGTCTCCAGATGCTGGGGATTTGTGTCCCTGCGCTGAACAAGATTCTTCAGATGTGCAATCTGTACTGTACTGTCAACTTAATGCAGGGCATCCGCACATGCAGTAATAGTGCATGTTGTGAGGATGGATAGATGGGCTCGTAACGGCGTCCATCAGATGGGACAGTGACTCAGTCTGTCAGAATGCGACGTGTCAGACATCATATTTGCATCAGCGCGCCATTGAAAGTGGGATTGACAGCTCTGAAAGTATCTTGTTAATGAGCGGCACATGTCCGTTTCATATTCACCCCGTTGCAACGTCTAATGCTACCGCATGACTAGTACAGGACAAAAAAAGAAGCCAGTGCTGCGCATCATGAAGCGACACTTGCTGTGATGAGCACTGGGAAAAAGACGACGACAGGAATGAATCGTGACCCTGCATCATCTGGTTGTCTCTACTCCGTAAGTACCTGGGTACCTAAGCAGAATGTCTTTACACTGCGATAAAAATTCTCAAGTCAAGTCAGCATACGGAGCACGTTACGTCGAAACAAAGGGAGTAGAATTTCCCTGCACGGATGCGTTTGGTCGCTTCTTCATCAATCACTTTCCATCGCGGTGCTGACCCGTGTGTGTCATAAGTAACCCGTGCTCCCGAAAAAAAAAACACAGCAAGAAACAGACTTTAAAAGCTAGCCAGCCAAACAAATGCAGAAGCAACAAGAAGCAGCAACAGCCAGTCGCTAATAGATGAAGGACCTCTAAACCGCAACCAATTACCCGCGCGGGGAGACTAGTGCGAAGAGCCGGCGACATGTGCAAAATTATCAAGTACCTCCTCCCATCACAGTAGCATTCGCTAGTGAATTCAAAGTACCTTTTTGCTGAGCGCCATGATTGGTTCGCTGTGCACTTGGAACGGCGCACTCGAATGAACAGACGCTATCTTGAAATTATATAGCAAATATACTCTGCAGGGTTCTTTAAGCCGATTAGGGGCCTCGATCTAGCGTCTTCGAGCCATTGCCTGGTACGTGCGTTCATCAGGTGAAACCCGGCAAGGTCAAGGTCACCTGGCTTTTATCATTATTTCGTTACTGGCACTTCTAACATTCGCTAGCTAGCCACCCGCGAGATTATACAGTAGTTTGGCGTGTCGTGTAAAGTGGGAGTTGTTCCCGGCCTCTTTGTCCGTAAATGTACTGCTTTCCCTTTTAGGTTTAGCTGCTGCATGGTCACCAGTTCTATTGGCTGCGTCCTTGTACCCAATACCAGAACAGGCTTTCTTCTCCCCTAGCCCAGATGCGAGATTGGAATGAACGAATGAAGATATATATTTAGCATACTCCGTACCCCGTACCGGCCCCGTCAAAGCGTTTCGCATGCGCACTACTGGGCGGTGAGCAATCGCTCGACTCGAACCACCACTTTTTTTTTTTTAATACGCGCTCGCGAATCGGGAAGGATGGAGGGGGGGGGGGGGGGGGGCTGTGCTATTCTCGGCGTCGCCACTTGCTATGTAAGTGGGCTGAAGGCTCTAGACCCGCAGGATGCGAGGATGCGTTTTGCACGCAAGTAGTGTTTAAGTTGATGGAGGTCGGTTGTTTGATAGGCCAGCAGATCCATAGATTGTGATGTGTTTTTACTCATGTTTGGATCATGCAGATATGCAGATATGCAGATATATGCAGACAGCTGGCTACGTATGCAAGACTTACAGGTTCGCTAGTCTCCCAGCACCATGTCGGCTTCGACGCCAGTCAGTATAATGTATGAAAGTATTCGTGGCACGATGCGGTCAGCTTCCGAACGCAACGCTGCTTCCATGATCAGTCCATGAGACAAAGTCTGCGTATCTGGATCGGACGCATGGGAGACGGCCGTCACCAATCATGGCTTATCGTATTGCTGAGGTTATTGATGCTCACCATGACACTCCTCGTGCAACAGACTAAGCAACCCTCCCCCTCCCCCCAGTCAGGGTCACCAATATTACGTTCGCACAATTGTGTGACCCGTAATAACCGGATCTGCAGTTTTTCGGGACAGGAGGGGGGTGTCTTTAGAGAGAGCATGCAGGAACCGGGGTCGGGCTCAAGCCACGAAGCACTCTAATCAGCCACAAGTGGTGCCGCTTTTGCCAGCAAGATAAAGTGACTAGATCTCGCACGGGCAGGTTGAACGCACAGGGAACAGGGATTGATCTTCGTAGCCTTGTGTGCGATCCAGACAGGGGACCCGCTGACGAGCTTCTTAATAAGTATTTCTCTTCTCTTTGTCAGTGCAACTGGATGGCGGATTGGTTAATTGCCAATCAAGACTGAGGGGGCTGAAGGCACAGTAAGAAAAAGGCCTAGGGAAAATTGCCCTTAAAAAGAAAGGATGCATCCTATATACTCCATATATGTATGGGTCTGGTCACCCGACTTTCTAACTGAGACCTGGTCGTCCACTCTGACGTGGGCTGTTGAGGCCTCAATTTTAAAAAGTCCGGTCGGTCTTTTCACACTACCAAGGTAATGGTAGGCTCAATATAGTCTTCTGCCGGGCGGCGGCTGCTACTAGCATGCGGACGGCAGCCCTCGATACGGAGAGGGCTCAGAGAATTCGAACAGCCGGAGCTAGGATAACATCATTGGTCCAGGTAGGGGACCATTTGCTCTCGGCACACCAGCACGGCTTGGCCATTGGATGGCTATGTGCCAGAGTTATGCAAACAAATAGTGGCTGAACTGGAATTGATTGTCCGCCAGCCTTTTGCCGCCGCTAAGAACTGTGCGTGCAGCTATTGCGGCTATTCATTGGGCGGATCGTCAGTCCAGGGCAATACACGTATTCTCAACTGCTCGAATACCGTATTTAAGGCGGGTGGTTGCACCATCCCTGTAGGATGGCAAATAACCATCGGCCCACGGAAGATTTTGTTTGTGCCGCGTCTTACTGAAACCCTTGCGGCGCGATTCTCTGGAACACGTCTGTATGTACAGTGTTGTTAGTTAGAGGGTCCAATTGGAGTTGTTTTCTAGTAGTGTCTATTAGTATACTTGAGCTCTGTCGAGTGGATGGATGGATGACTTTGAGCAGGGAGAGCAAGGCCTAGGTTAGATATCAGCTTAGAATCAGGCCTGTCCTTGGAATGCTTTCCAGGCGAAGGTGGTCGATGGTATGGCAGCCCTCCCTCGGGTGAGATCCCGAAGGCGGTGCTCCGTCGTCTTTGTTCTTCGTCTTTGTCGATGTGGTTTGCATCTTTCATCGCGTGGGACAGACGAGGGGCAGGGCTGCGGGCAAGCCCGCTCGTCATGGCTGGCTTGGAAGGCTTGGAAGAGGGTCACAACTTGATGCGAGCAGGCTGAGTCTAATAATATGTGGTTTATTAATATTCAAAGTGCTTGTTCTGTGCGTAAGCGTGCCTGTTCGCCATCCAGCTCCCCCGTCTAGTTGGCACCTGGCGCCTGGCACCTGGCACCTGGCACCTGGCGCACAGCTGCTGGCTCAGCCCCTCCAAAATAAACGTCCCACACCCCTCCCCTCGAGCCGGCTGCCCTCCCTTGCCCATGGCTTTGCCGTCAAACTGATAATCCATCGGGCTAGGACCGTGTTGGCCTTTTGCCCGATCACGTATCCACCATGAGATCGTTGGTGGCTTCTTAGTCTAGTGCGTCCGCATTGTCGTCCCAAACTTTTTGCAGTCTTCAACACTCGTTCACTCGACGGCAAGCCCACTTGTACCTTTTACTCGATGAACTTTTCAACAGCAGTAATCGAGCTGTAGAGGAGTCACCGGGCTCTTAATTCTCCTCCTCCTCTTCCCCCCCCCCCCCCCCTCTCTTCTCAAACAACCCTGTTCACGAATCCTAAGCGCAACCAAAGAGTTTGCGTATCCATCCACGCTGGCTGAGCCGATTGACGCCCAGACAAACATTTTTTGGGGTATTCGATCCCTCCCTTAGCCCTGCGCCAGCAGCTTCCGAGCTCGCTATCTCAGTCCCCGTGCTGGAGGTTTGAAGACAAACAGACAGCCAGGCGTTATCTCTGTGTATTGCTAAAAAAAAAAAAAAAAACCTCTTCTGTCTTTCGAATCCGTTTCAATCTGCAGCCATGGAACAGGATTCGTACAACCACGGCTACTTTGGCCATCCGGTTCCTTCCGTGGCCACCACAGTCAATGCGACTCCAATCCCGCCCGGAACACCAAATACAGAGGGAAGCCGGAATCAGTTCGAAGGCACAAATCCGTTTACCAGTCCGTATGGCTCGCGGCCACCGTCCAGCTATGGTTCCTCTAGCGGAATAGGCCCGCGCTATGATGCCGGATCCCAGCTCTACTTTCGTTCAAGACGTGTAGTGAAGGGCGAGATCGAGAAGCCTTGGCTCGAAAAAAAGGATCCGAAAGAGAAATGGGTGACGATTATGCCCGTGCTCGGTATCCTCGTCGGCTTAGCAATTTCAGCCTTCCTGGTATGGGATGGCATCAGCCACGTGGACCGTCATAAATACTGCCCTGTCATGGATGACACTTTCGGCGGCGGTCTCAACACCGACATTTGGTCCAAGGAGGTCCAAGTGGGAGGCTTTGGGTGAGCTGCTCTTCTCTTGATTTTGTTGTACTCTTTTATTTTATTTCCAAATGTGTGTCATTGACCGGGCCTGGAGTAACATTGAACTAATGCCCCTCTTAGCAACGGCGAATTTGAAGAAACTACCGGCGGAGACGAAAACGTCTATGTCGAGAACGGGCATCTGGTCATCAAAGCCACTCTGCAGGATGCTGACAAGGTGGAAAAGAACTATGTCATCGACCTCCTCAAAGACGGGACCTGCACCTCCAAGGACTACTATAATTGCGTCGCAGCCACGAATACGACGAATGGCAACTCGAGCATTGTTCCGCCCATCAAGTCAGGCCGCATCAATACCATGAAGGGCGCCAAGATCAAGTATGGCCGTGTTGAGGTGACGGCGAAGCTTCCCGAGGGCGATTGGCTTTGGCCGGCAATCTGGATGATGCCTGTCAAAGACACGTACGGCCCCTGGCCTCAATCGGGAGAGATTGACATCATGGAGTCCCGCGGCAACAACTGGACTTATGCACAAGGCGGCAACAACATCATTTCATCGGCCCTCCACTGGGGCCCGGATCACGCCAACGACGCCTGGTGGAGGACGAACAACAAGCGCCAGGCCCTTCACACGACCTACAGCAGCGGCTTCAACACGTTTGGGCTCGAGTGGTCTCAGAAATACATCTTCACATATGTCAACAGCCGCCTCCTCCAGGTGCTGTACACCAACTTCGACCAGCCCATGTGGCAGCGAGGCGGCTTCCCCGACTTTCTGTCCAACGGCACCCGCATCGCCGATGTGTGGAGCCAAACGGGCGACAAGAACACGCCCTTTGACCAGGAATTCTATCTCATCATCAACCTCGCCGTGGGCGGCCTCAACGGCTGGTTCGAGGACGGCAAGTCGGACAAGCCGTGGAACGACCACTCTCCCAACGCGCCCAAGGATTTCTGGCAGGCCAAAGACCGATGGTATCCAACCTGGAAGCAGCCCCAGCTAGAAATCAGCCGGGTCGTGATGATGCAGCAATGCGACGGCAACGAAGGGCTGTAGTCGAACTCGACTGCTTGCAACGTCGACGACAGTGGGGAAAAAGGGTGAGCGGAGGAGAAAAACGGGTTGGGGTCATTGTGTGCTATCTTGCGTTATATCATCGTATGTCATCATGACACAACAGGCGTGCTAACGATGTTCGATGTCAGCATCAAGACGGCATGGAAAATCTCTTGGATACAGGATCTTTCTACAAGGCTTATTTATTATAAAGATGGATTTTTTGATTTTTTTTAATCATCATTTCAGGTGTATCTTATTGGATTTCGAAAGAATATATTTGCAAACTCGAACTACCCAACGTTTTTCGAAGCGGGTGCCTACGCCATGCACGCAGAGCTGAAGGAGTGTGCAAAACATGCAATCAACTACTCAAGCACGATGCTAGTCCACCGGCGTGCTGCGCAAAGAGTTCCTGGGTCTGGCTGGTGAAAATTGCAGGCGCCCCACTTGGCCTGTTTGTGCTCGGCAGCCGAAGCGGCCCCTTAATCTTGCTAGCTCCCCTCCTTGAAAAGATGGCCTAGGCCGTCGTAGATGCATGCCATCTATCTCTGTCTTGTCATGCAGTACGACTAATGACGATACGTTGCCGTCGAGTGTCTTCAAATGCTACCCATAATCTCGGCTGCGTATCGCACAGCCGGATCCTAACATTAAGGATCTACAGGCAAAGGATCTAGCCACAGGCTTTATACAAGATAAGCTTACAGCGAAAAGACATGCCAAGCTGCAGAGGGTGTAGTCTAGAGCCCTTAGGGACTCGACATCGTGAGAAAGCCGACATGGGCTCCTGGCCAATCAGTTGCCGACAAGGATGATCGGCCAGCGGGGGAAAAAAATAATAATAATAATAATAATAACAATAATAACATGTCACGGCCTTGGCGCTTTGGCAGCAGTACGTAGGCCGGCAATTGTCGGAATTGCAGGGGGGCCACACTCGCAAGGCTCGGTCGCGATTGAAGAATCGTTCGTGATGGAGAACTTGTAGGGTCGAGCCTATTCGGCCGGTTGCTTTGACCTTTCTGGGCCCCTTCTTTCTCCCCTAATAGGAATCGCGGCGTACATATGATTGCCACCTTGATGAGGTTTCCCGACGGAGTCAGGGGGTTTGGAACGCCAGCTTGAGGCTAATTACGGCTTTCAAGCGATTATAGGACGACATTCGAAGTGACTTGCCTGGATGGTTGGATGCAGATGCAGGCGAGAAATATGTCTTAATTTTTTTTTTTTTTTTTTTCAATACGTAGTTCACGGCTGAACATTTGGACACGCTTACGTTCCGGGTTTGCCTGGGAATAGCAATCACAAGCGTACGTATTTGCCTGCCCGCTAAGAAAGCGGCATACCTCTTGAGCGTATCAAACTTCGACACGGACCATGGCAGGGGCCCCCCTGCGGACATGGCAACGGAGCACATCGACTTCTGCAAGCTGGTAGGGTTCCTAGTCCCAAGATATTTCTGTAACAGCGGCATACGGAGTTAGTGTGTATACACGATGTCCTCTGATTTGGCGTGCTAGTACACTAGAACTGCCGTAGGCGCAATTTCTGTCGTAAAAGTGCGTAAGGCGTATAAGGTTGTTTCACGATGGTCGACGGCGGTAACAGCTAGTGTAGATGCCCTCAGCCCTAAGTAGCCATTGTGCGTTAGCCAAAGACATTTTTTTTTTTTGAGGGGGGGTCTCGGAGACATAACTGCGTAGCAGTCAAAACCTACGTGGGATTTTTGACGCTGGTGAAATGCTTTAGACAGGATGTCATCTGGGGGGGGGGGGGGGTTATCGCGTCAAAAGAATCTAGGCAGTCAGCAGGACGCAACTTTATTGCCGCGCCCCAAGTCCCAAATGGGGCTTTTCCAGCCTCTGCATCGCCTCTTTCGTGTGACTCGAGTTTTCTGCATCGACTCTGGAAAGCGTCCCCAGCACGTGGGTTGACAAACGAGGCTTTGTGTGTTTGCGAAGCTGGTTAACGCAGCTGTGTCGCGAGCGAAATGGCGTCCATCATCGTGGACTTTGCTGGAAGGTGTGGAAACTCTGGTTGGTCAGCCATGTGGAGCTTTGTCGGACCGCCTCGAGGTACCAAAGCAGTCTGGACCCCTAGATTCTGGTTTGCTGGACAATCAATCAATGTGCATCAGCAAAGCGCCTACAACGCAACGGCCGTTCAAGGCCCTATGCGCTGAGCCAATGTTGCATCCATAGAGGCACGCCTCGGACCAGCGCGAGATCGCGGTCGAGGTGACTGGCCGACCGGCTGAACTGGCTCTCAGCTTCGGTTGAGCATGCAGGTTGAGCATGGGGTGGCATGCAAGGTTGCAGGAATACGAGACGTACAAAAATAGCACGCACATTCGCGCGTACAGAGAGTATGTTGGCGAGATTTTACCATGGTTTGATTACTGGCTTTTTTTTTTTTTTTTTTTTTCCTCTAACACGGCGAGATGCAGTTCCCACAGTAATTGCATCGGAGGGAGTACGAATCATGACTGCCGTCCAGAAAGCATGACAGTTCTGCGTCTTGAGATGTCGACACGAACAAGTTGCTGAACGAGGAGCCGGGCCATGCACAGAAGCAATCGACTGCGGAAACAACGGGGGTAACACTGCAACTTGCTCCGTATTCAAGCGATGGATTGCGCCCAAAGTACGGCCCACGTACGGTCTGTGGTAGGACGAGGCTGGCAAGCCAAGCTGGAATATGCGAGCGTGCATCCAAGTGAGAGGATAGGAGGAGAGGAGAGGCCCAAGAACGGTGAATGGTAGAACGGGGTGAGCTGGGCATTATCCGCACTGATCCGTGGACAAGCTTTGCTCGCCCGTCCGATGGCCGTGAGTGGGCGTGTGATGGATATCTGATGAGCGGAGTGGAGATGACGGGGATGGGATACAAGTCAGGCTTGTGATGGCGGCGGTGGTGACGGTGGTGGAGGAGACGGCAGCGGTTCTGGTGCCGTCACCGAGGTTAACAAAAGCTAGCCGAAACTCGCATCTCGCATCTTGACTTGTCACGGCGCGGAAATGTTGGGAGCTCAGCAGTAGAAAGCTGCCGTTGAAAGCAGGGGGTGGTGGGTAGCGAGGACGAAGCATTGCATCTGCAACGAGGCAAGTTACGTTGCTTGCCTCACTTTTTTTTTTTTTATTATTCTTACCCATCTTTTTGCGTATAGTTACATTGCTACCTCCGTGATTGTGATACTCTCTGGCTGGTTGGCCTTTGGCTCGTTGTAATCCGGCGTTACGCTGGGAGACGGGCGTGTGTGTGTGTGTGTGTGTGCCGCCGACGAACTTTCTCTTCTATCAAAAGACCCCATGACCAGAAGAGCGGTTGCGCCACAACCAGGCAGCATGGCAGGGGGGGGGGGCCAAGCGGCCGAGAAGGTGGAACGGAACGTTGCTGTCTGGGTCAAAGGGATTACTCCGCACTTCGGAAAAGCTGGCCAAACCGGGTATAGGTGCGACGCCGCTTTATGGACTCCAGACCAAATTATTTTACGGTGGATAGCTGGCTGCAGAACTGAACGTCTTGTGCCTGAACACTTTTGCCGGCCAATCGCAAGCTTAGATCAGCGTAAGCGTGCAAGCGTAATTAAAAAAAATAAAAATAAAAATAAAAATAAAAATAAAAAAACTCTCGAGTCCCGGTTTCTAGATCGAAGCGGCATGGCCGGGCTCACCGGCAAAAAAGGGAAATTTACAAAAGGGCAAAAGCGCGACAACGGCTCATCGAGGCTGCACGGACGCAAACAAGGCTACGGACGCAACGTTATCGGCTTTGTCTTGGCCTTTTTCTTATTTGTATTTTTATTTTTTTTTCTTAGCAAAAAGAGTGCGAGTGCGGCTGCAAATCGCTCGAAAGGGTGGCCTGTGCCCCCCAGGCCGAAACCCCCCCCCCCCCCGGGGCGCTGCTGTATGGTGTGCCATATTGCAGGTATGCATGTATGTAGCCTCACCCTGTCTGCTCTTATCAATTTCATCTCATGTCTGGTAGGCAGGTAAGCTTGGTCGTACCCTGGCACAACTGGGTGCTGGATCGGGCGGGACCCTAAAAAGGTGCGACGTGAGTGAAAGAAGGAGGAATAAAAATCCTCAAAGGATCGAATGCATGCATGTGAAGGCCGAAGAAAGCCAGCCCCTCCTCGTAGCAGGCGCCCGTTGCTTTGCTTGCACGGCCCTGGACTTGTGCGGGCAAAGCGCCAGCCATTTACTCGGTTGACGCAGGCAAAGACACCACGGCCACACGGGGGCCAATGTACGGAGTATGTACGGAGCAGGTATGTATGTATGTATGTATGTATGTATGTATGTATGTATGTATGCATGTATAAATGCATGTCTGTATGCATGTATAAATGCATGTCTGTATGCATGTATAAATGCATGTCTGTATGCATGTGGACCGCACCCAAATTGCGTGCAAAATTAGGCGGATTGTGACGTGGTAGCAAATAAAGAATAAAACTTTGTGCGGCCGGCCGCCAGGTGTTCTTCTTGCTTGGCACCCCCGGTTGTTTTTTCGGACGAGCGGTCAACGGACGGACGGACGGACGGACAAGCAACGCCAAGCCACATCGTTGCTGCCGCCTTCTTCATCGGCGTGGTGCGTGCGCTGTTTGTTAGCCAGGGACGGGCTCCACCCCCAAATCCTTGCAGGCAAAGGAGAAAAAAACGTGGACAAACGACGCCGTGGTGGCGTGTCTCTCCCACACACACACACACACACACACGCCCACACTCCCCACACACCCACACATCCAAACCCCCCCCCCCACCGCCGCAGACAGACGCCCCCATCTTTTTTCGTGTCGCTCGTCTCTCATCTCCTCTCATCCTTCACCACCGATGCCTTCTCTCGACGCACGCCCCCCTCCTTGTTCCTCCACGATTCAGTTCAAGCACGAGCATGAGCACGAGCACGAGCACGAACCCAAAGTTCCAAGTCCACGTCTCCAGCTTCCTGGGACACCACGGAAACGACCCGTCCGGACCAAGCTCCCAGCTCTCCACCACCACAAGACCAAGACCAAGACCAGCTTCGAGCGCTCATGCCTCTGCTTTCTTATCGACAGGCCCCCAATGGACTGGCTGGCTTTTTCTTGGGGCGCCATGTTCACGGCTCGTATCCTGTGCGTATATCGTCATATCGTTCCGTCCCTCTCGCCCCTTATCGCGGTGCAAAATGGCTGACCTGCTTGAGTTCTCGACATTGTCTCCAGTCCATAACGGAAGACCGAGGATATCACTCTCTTGATACCGTCGAATACCCTGTCCTATTTCCCGCTTCTCCAGTTAAACCGGCCAACAATTCCCCCCTCGCCC
>JFZS01000494.1:0-13098 GCA_000709145.1 Balansia obtecta B249 | reverse complement strand
ATGGCTGCTCCTATGGCTGCTCCTATGGCTGCTCCTATGGCTGCTCCTATGGCTGCTCCTATGGCTGCTCCTATGGCTGCTCCTATGGCTGCTCCAATGGGTGCTCCAATGGGTGATGGAATTGCTGCTCCGACGGCCGCGCCGGCTTCATCTCTGCCGGCGGATGCTGCTACTTACGAATCCAAGGGCTCGGGCTCGGCATCCGTATATTCGCCCACTGACCAGAGCGAGGTCAGGGACTTGTGGGCCATTCTGCTGAACAGACGCGAAGCGCCACGGTGTGAGCATAACGACACCTGCATCAGGCGGGTGGCGATGCTGTCAGGCATGAATCAAGGTATGTCTTGGCCATCTAAAGCGATGTTTGGTCGCCTCCGTCTTATCATGCCGCGCATCTCTTTGCTGACTGAAAGCCAGGACGGTCATTCTACATCTGTCCCCATCCGCTTAGTCCGACGGGCGAAGTTGAGAAGGGGACGGAATGGCGATGTGGAACCTTTGTTTGGTGCAGAGATTGGGACGCCGGCGCTGCAGACTAAACACAGCTCGTGCACAGAGACGATGAGTTTTTGATCTGGCTTCCGAACCGTCGGAAGCGAGATGTCTCTGTGCGTACCCGGTAGATTTGGTGGTCAGTGAGCGGCTTGTCACTCTCTCTCGTACCGTAATGGTAATAATGGCCGAGCATCGAAACACGGCCCGGCCTGTAACTTCCCGCCGCTGTTAATTTTTTTTTGGATTTGATTTTTTTGGATTTGATTTATACAGTCAAGTAGCACATTCATTCATACATTCATCAATATAGCCATGAAAGGGCACACATTCTTTTTTAATATTACACAGCAGCATGTTTGCAACGTCGCGTGTTTGCTCACAGCCAGCTCGCTTAAGTCTCCCGCCCCAACAATAGGCGCCCTGTCCATGAAACACCATCTCTTCCCTTTGTGCTCGAGCCCGCGCCCACGACCTCATGACAGCCGCAGATGGCCTACAAGTCTCGTCGTTTTCACCGCACAGGAGATGAATTAGGCATGGCATGACCCGCGCTGGGCTTGGACAATCTGGTGGGATGGGCTTTTTTATTTTTTTTTTTATTTTTTTTTTGGGGGGGGGGGGAAGGTTCAGAGCTTGGCTCATGGCTCTGATTTGGCGGTGCATGGGTCACATCACTGGCGTGGCATGGGTGCTTCAGGTTTTTTTTTTTTTGTATTTGTGAGTTGCCATGTGTAAAGTCATGTAGCTATTGAGGAATGTGGGATATTCTTTCGTGGCCCGGGCCTTTGCTCTGACGGTGCGGTGGTAGTACCGTGATGTTCACTCGGTTTTTCCTGCCTTCTTCTTCATGGTATATTCATACCGGAAATCGTTGTCTTATCAAAGTTTCTTCCTCTCCTGTATTCATGATGCTGGCTGATACCTTGCGTAAACGCCTGTAACACCATTGGTGGCTCTTGTATATGGTTCTGCGTCCCTGGAAATCAAAACTTTCTCTCAGCAATCGTAAATCCATCTTGGGTATCTTATTTCAATTCAACATCCGAAAATAACACAAATTCCATCCTATGTCGTCTTTCATTCCAATCCAGGTCACTTAAAGCGCTTCATCATGTCGAGGAGGAGAGACGGCAGGTATAGTGCTTTCTGGGGATGATGTTTGCGTGATTTTTCTGGTACGTCGTTTTCTCTCTGAAGGTTTTCGTGGTCTGTACTGGTAGTCAGGATGCTTTTTCAGCAAGGCTTGTTTGACTTTCTCTGCCATATTTTTGTACTTTTCTCGGACATCTGCCGTCTCAAGATTCCACGCTCGACCAAGAATTTGAGCTTTCACAAATTAGTACGTTGTGGTCTTCTTTGTGATTAGATAACTTACAAATCTCATTATTTGTGATTCCAGGATTCGCGTCTTTGACTGTATTATGTCGTTCCTTACGATATAGAATGTAGGCATTCGGTGGACGGGGAATTTTGGCAGTTCTTGGAACTGGAGGTGGACAAATTGTCGGTGTCCTCGAGTTGGTTTCAGGTCGAGTTATCCAGAAAGGTTCCGAGCCTATAGGTCGAAGCAACATGCCTCCGCCGGTCACGAAGTGACGCGGAGCACCTAAAAAAACACGGTCAGGACCGGTTCCGTCAATACAGTACAGAACCGACTCCTTGACGTGGTTCCTGGGCTCATTTATCAGTAAATTTTGCAACAATTTTCAATATCGACTCAATCCTTACATGAAGTTTCGCGCAATGTAAGTCCTTGCTCCCATGTCGAGCAGTCGATACAAGCTGCCCTCAATGCAAATCACCTGAGAAAACGGATTCACCTGCACCTGGAGTTGAGTCCAAATTGCTCTTAACTGATCCGGAGTCCATCGGGATAGAGACCAATTCATCTCGGCAGACATTTTGAGATTTCAGAGATGCTGACGCAGTTCGAAGATAGCGGTTTCAAAATACGTTGACCATCAAAAATCTATTTTGCTTAAAAGACTTTAGAGCTCAATAGTGTTGCGAATAGACAGTGAAGAAAGGCCGAGATGCTGTTGGGTTTGGGTGTGGATATGTAGTTAGAAAATCTGAAGGAGCGCTGATGAGAAGTCTCCAATCAAGGTACATAAGTAGGTCAGAAGGGCTTCAATTTAATACAAACTGCCGGTTTGTCACTCCCATCCCTGTCAACTTTTTGTGCCAGCCTTCGGTTTGAGCGGCGTTTGGATCCACAAGCGAGGCGTGTCCTTAACACTTGCACGCCCTATCCTGGAATTATGTTTTTGTAAACCTAAAATGGAAGAATGTAGGAAATATCAGAGCCGTTGCCAAGTTCGGTTGGTGTAAAAAGCGCCACAGTGCAAGTGTCCCAAGTGAGTTACTGTATTTTCAGCGCATGTTCTTGGTTGGCCGACAGAGGAAGAACTCGGAATAGACAACCGATAAGACAGAACCGCGACCTATACCCAAACTGCTTTGCGTCTCTTTTGAAGCCATGGGATGAAACCTCAGACCCAATTTCATGGCTCGCACGGCATGACCGATAAATTTCATTTCCAAGACTTATACAATAATACTCCGAAAGACAATCCCTAGACTTCAAGTATGGCACTATAAGAAGCTCTTCTGCGATTATGGAAGTCTAACTTCTGTACGCCGTCCATCCCCTCCCAAAATTTCACTCAATGCATAAGTTGCCTTGCGTGCTGTGCTTTTTTTTTTTTCTAGGACTATCCAAGATTCTTTAGAACGATACCTGTACCAAAAATGTTAGACTAGCCATATAAGTTTTCTTCATCTATTATCGCTTGACTTCGAATATAGGTTACGTGGAAATTCCAAATACCAACCACCACGGAGTTTTCGCAAGGCAAATAGTGACGAGCGGGAGCAGCTACTAATTTGCCTGAGCCTTCCCATAATCACCTAGCATTTATTGATGCAGGCTGGTTTCTCACTTATGCCTCACAAATAGTGTTCACGGATAGCATACCGTATTCAAAATATGAAGTCCGTTTGCATCCCCAATTATATAACTTTATGTAGATGCTACTTAATTATACATGCTCACTGTTCATGAAAAGGTGAACACAGAGTGAGATCTTTAGCAACACTGTCTATGCAGCTATGACTCGGTCTCCACCCAATTTTCGGAGATGTTATAGGAGATAATTCGCTAAAGTCACATTCATACTTTTAGTGGAGCGACAATATATCTCCACCTTGCATCCTTCTCCAGACTTTCCATCCCCCCAACTTCACTCCAGATCTTCAACCCCTAAATTTAAGTGATATTAAATTCTTTGACTTCTAGAATTTTATTGACTCCTGAATTTTGATCCTGAACAAAACCTGCTAATCACTATACTCTTATATTGCGGTTTTGAGCCACGACGTGTGATCAGAAACCATGCCGAGCCAAAACGTACTTGCTCTACCTGCTATTTCAGCGCTTCGCCATTTGGAACCACGACCAGGGGGGCATTGGGCTATTACCGGCCAATTGAATGACTCTTTTTCTATGGCATATGTTATGGATGGTGGAAGCAACGCGATATGTTATACCATGCATCCATGCACTACCGAGGACGAAGTTCGCAGTCATTGCAGTTCATTGATATACAATGGTTAGTTTCCTCACGGCAAGTCAAGGCGTCAACTAAATATTTTCAGCTCATGCATTGAGACCCGATTGTTTGTCGACATCATCAAATACGCAATCTGAAGCACACCAACCGACTCTACAGACCGAACAATGTGATGAGCAAGACGCCTATAGCAATCAGTTGGTCGATCCTTGCATGATGTCCGCAAACCAAATCTCCTCCGCTGGAGTTGGGATACAACCATATTTCGTAGCTTCACAAGATGAGGCAACGGCCATTTACAACAGTAACTATGGTCAAGCAGATCCTCCTCAAGTTATAAACTCTATGCATGGGGACATGGCCTGGCCAGTTTCTGAGAGCATATGCGACGACATAACCTCCAGGGCATCAATATCAGATGATCGAAATACAGCCGCGAAGGATAACGGTGATCATTCAGTTCTCACTGGATTTTGGAATGAGAACTTTGGGAAATTTGGGCCTCATGTGGACGATATGGACTTTAATCATGATGACTCTTACCGCCTGCAAACTAATGAATTTTTGTGAGAAAGCGATATGGAAAAAATGGTCTCTCTTATTTTATTTTATTTTATTTTTTTCCTTGTTCTCTACGGATAGCTCACTCAATTTGGTTTAATAGTGCCAATCTTTCAATGACAGATTTGTTAATGATTCCATTACGTTTCATCATCAAAGGGATACCTGTGACCGCTCTCCCCAGCGGGCATATTTACCATGTAACAAATATGGGCTGATGGCAATGGCCACCATGACGACAAGACCTGAACTCAGGCCACGGCCAAGCCACAGCAAAACGGCCATAGGCGGTCATGGGCGGTCATGGGCGGCCATGGGCGGCACCAGCCCAAGAACGAACGGCCCAGTCCCACACGCCCTCGAGCGCAAAAGAACCAATTGGACGACGGGACGAGGGCCGAAGGGGAAAAAAGAAGTTCAAGCTAGGCGTGTCCCATGCAAGCAAGCAAGCAGGCAGGCAGCAAGCAAGCAGGCAGGCAAGCAAGCAAGCAAGCAAGCAAGCAAGCAAGCAAGGCCAGGGGCAAACAGAGGAAAATGTGCCGATGCGATGCATGTGGCGACGAATGTGGCGGCGATGCAGCTCGCAAACCGAGCCAGCGTGGTGTTTGTCGATTTGGATTTGGTTTCATTGCGAAGCAGTGATTCTTGGGGCGGGCTGGTTTGGGAATTTTCATTGACGTGGACGTGGGCGTGACAATGGGCGTGCCGTGGACGTGGGCGTGGGAAACTGCATGGCCTAGCGGGCTGGTCGGGAGAATGACGATGAAATTGATGATGATGATGATGGCGATGATAAAACGTGGCAGGTGTGCCGTGCCTGGGGCATGGAGCACGAATGCGTGTTTGCGTGTCGAGCCATCGCTGGGCTTGACTGGGCTGGGCTGGACTGCACGAGGCCACGGCGTGCATCAGACGCTGGCAGCCGCTGGCAGTCGCTGGCAGTCGCTGGCAGTTGCTTGCTCCGGTTTGGTTCTAGCCCACCGGCTCGCCCGCTGCTCGTCCGCTGCTCATCCGCTCGTCCGCTGCTCATCCGCTAGTGGTCCGCCGGTGTCCGCTAGTGGTCCGCTAGTATGGTCAAGGGCGTCGGGGGGCGTGCTCACCTCGTACCTCCACCATCTCTCCCACATCTCCCACATCTCAGTTATTACCCATATCCACGTCGACGGCACTCGCTCGTTCAAGCTAATCTATTTTCGACACGGCCATCAAAATTCCACGATTGGCTCCCCCAAACTCTCCCACCCGCTTTTCTGAAACCGTAACCGACTAGCTTTTATGTCGCAACCACACAAACACCGATTACCTTGGCCAAAGTGGCGCATCACTTTCGCAAAGCATCGACTATATTCGATGAAATTAGCCTTCTCGCCGACGGTACCGGTTTTTTTTTTTTTTTTTTTTTTAATTTTTTTTAATTTTTTGCAACCAGTCTCTCCCCTCCCCCGGCCTCGGAGCTCCACGGCCGTATGCATCGCATCACTAGCTCACCCGGCCTAGCAAAAGCTTCATCCCTCTAGCCCTTGCTTGGCGGCCTTCTTGGCATGCGGAGCAGAACGACTGGCGGTTCCTGGCAATCTCGAGCTACACATCTCCCGAAAAAAAAAACGGGCCACTGGGCTAGCCCTACGTTCCATCGGTTTTGCGCGTGTCCAGGAAAGACCTCCCGCTCTGCGAAAATGTAACAGGCTCCTGCAGTGGGAGGCACGTCGCCATTTGCATCACCTTGCACTTGGCGGGGCTTCTGAGCAGGTTCACATCGTGTATAATGGACTCGACAATGTCGGCATGATAATAACTGACAAAGCCACTCTGGCCAATCTGGCCACTCCGGCATGACTGATGTCGTGTGACCTCGCTTTAAAGACGGCAAATGCTAGTACGACGCTCGAAGCCACTTGACGAACTCGGGAAGGGACCGCTGGAGAGGACGTGCACCTGCGAGAAACTGGCCTGACCCGAGCCGCAGGGATGGTAGTACCACCACGACAACAGCTTTCCACGTTTACCGTCGGGGAGCATTTACGTGTCGTGAGAAGGCCCAATTCCCAAGCCGGGAGTGAAAGCGTTGAGCATCTGGCTGGTGGCACATTTCCTACGCCACACACGAAATTAAGCCCACTTATTTCGGGCGAGTTTCTGTCAAACAAAATGACGCAAATTGCAACGCCACGAGAGCACAGGTAGATGCAATGCTGAGGAGAAACGGTGTCGATTTCTTGGTCAACACACAAGTTATGGCAGCCCATCGGGCAGTAGGGTAGGCTGGCGCTCCTCGGCAAGGCAGCAGCAATTTTTCCCACGACCATCATGTCCAGCCAGGCTCCCTCCGGGGCTAGCCCAGAGCTAGGGAACTAGCAGCCGCCAGCCCCGAGCGAGAGCCGCCGGTCTGGAGCAAAGGCTCTGGGAACAGCTCCGAAAGCCCAACAGACGCTAGGCCGCAGACGGGCAGGCGTCGGACCTGAGGAGACAAACTACCCTAGGCACCCAGATACCCAAGGCACCCCAAGGCACCCCAAGGCACCCAGATGAGCAGCAACTACTTAAAATGCCGGCAAAGGACCAGTAGGATCGCGCCAGCCGGGAGGCCGAGACAGAGCCAGGGCGCCCGAGCCAATCGCAGCCTCGCCCAACTCTATTTTTGAACGTCGGTCCCGTCCGAGGACCCCTACGGGCGTGCTCAGGTGCTTCTTTTCGGACGTGGTCTACAAGAACTAGTCTCGCAGTTTAAATTGGTCACCGGCACATGGTTGATTTGGCACCAAATACGTCAGCTGCGGCTGGATTCCATGTCGATGGCCTCTGTTCTCGACTTGTAAAGCCTCGTCGGTGACGCTGCTAGCGTCGGAGCATCTCGCTTCCTATACGCGCAACGGACAGTTCCTGTTCTTCGTCAAACATACATGGCGCAATGGCTAAACCATGATACGGAATCACAAGTAGCCTGTACGCATGTACAACGGTACTCATGACCCGTGTCAAGTGCCGCACTGGCCCAAGCAAAACCAAGTACAAGCACCGACCACGTCCACCCGTACCATGACCATCTTCACGACAACTCCCGGCAGCCGGAATGGCGTCCACGCATCACAATCGCAGAGGCGAAAAACACGCCCTGGCCGTTGGAATGTTCTGCTTCGCTCCACAGTACCGCGCGATAAAAAAAAAATAAAAAAAAAAAGAAAGAAAGGGGTCAAGGACGAAATACTCCGTTCTGCGAACCAATTGTGGGAACTGGTTCTACGTGCAGCGGACAAGGGGAAAATAAGAGACGCCACTTTGCTTGCAAAGAATGCTGATTTCGCCGAGACGCGTTGTGGCGCCGTGCACTACTCGTCTGAAGCTGTGACTCGATTTGTGACTTGGATGTGAATTCTGAGCGTCTGAACCCCTTGGGTGTTGCGTAGATATTTGGAATGCTCAGGAGGTGGGATGGCCAGCAAATGTCGTGGTGCTCTTGCATCCATGACGGCGGTTAGGATTAGCACGCGCAGAGGGTGTTATGGACGTCACTATTCGCTTTATTGTACCATCAACTAAATACTTGGTAAAATAAAAATAAAAATCTCCAACAAACGAAAAATGCCCCTTGAGTGTACAGGATGAGTACAGATTGGGGGGGGGGGTATTTGCAAATCTACTCTTCCTGGTATGAAATCTTGCGCATCTCGCCCAGACGATGTCGCGCAGATGCCAGCGAGTTCTCAAGCTTCAAAATCTCAACCTGTACACCAAAGGCCCCGCCGGCAAAGATTGACGGGGCGAATTCAGTCAGCCGGCCATTCGTTTGCCCTTTGCTTCGAGCGCTTGGGGGGGGGGGGGGGGGGCAGGGGCGGTGTTGCGGTTTTGCAAACATGATATCGAAAAGACGACGGCCACTGAATGGTCCGCTTGGACCAGCAAGCAGGCAGATAGATAATCTTCCACGGTCCCTTGTCCCTGAAAGCTGTGCAACACGGGAGTGTAAAGGGGGCAAAGGCTGATGATATTGGACGTTGCACGACCTGCAGCCACCAAGCTCCATCATCATCATCATCATCATCATCACGACATCGACATCTGGAGCATCCGCACAAGCTCGGAACTTGTGCCGTCTGGAACGGAAATAAGTGGCAGTGGGCAGTGTACCGAGCTAGACTTGGCCGGCAAAGAAGACTGCATGTTTCGGGCCTTGAACGTCGTGGCGGAATACGAGTTGGAGGAAAAGAACAAGACGACTCACCTGCTGCTCCATCTCGCGAACCTTGAATTCGTGTGCCCCGAGCCTGGCATAATCTTCCTGGTCATCCTCCTGGTTGCGCTCACGGATTAGGCTCTGCACCTGGCGCACCAGAGCCCTGCACGCGCCCCCGACCGCCTTGCTGGCCTGCTCCAGACTCTCCTGACTCTGCGATCTGAAGCCGGCCTTGACCCGCGAGGCTGCCACCAACTGCGCCGTCGACGCGGCCACGTCGTTCGAGGCCACAATCAGCTGCTCCGGGCTGTTTCGCTCCGATAAAACGCCGTCTGATGTCTCAATGAGAACATTTGTCGACGAGGCCACCGCCTTGGCTGCGGAGATGAGCCCTTCCGTCCAGCGATTGTTCTTCTTGTAGAATGCCGTTCGCGATGAGGACCCCCTGCCCGCCTGTACAATTTCTTGCTGCGTCGCAGTGGCGGCCTTGATGAGTCTTGTGATGGCGTTCGTGATGGCCGCGGCCGCGTCCAGGATGGAATCATGTACCTTGAGCTCATACGTAGAATAGCCGTCTCGGGGCTTGTTCTTCAGCTTGGCCAGACGAGCTGCCGCCGCCGCGACGGCATCCGCTGCCTTGCTGAGCTCCGAGTCCACGAGGTCTCCGATGTCCCCCTTGCTGTTCATCAGCTTGCCAAACCCAGGCGCGAAGGCTTCCACCAGCTTGTTGACTTTCTGGAGGTTCATCTGAACGTCATGATTCCTGTTGATGACCATGTCGATCTTGCGGTCCGTGTCCAAGTCTTCAAGCCGAACGCTCAGCAGATTGCGGAAGAACTTGATGCTCGACTCTGCAGACTGTCGCGCTCCATTCATCAGAGAGTCCGTCTTCTTGTCGTCGGTTGCCAGTCTGCAGAGCCCCTTGATGTTGCTGCACACATCTGCCACAGAGCCTGCAAATACATTGATCGCTTTAATGAGCTCCTTGTGTGTGCTGTTTGGCCCATCAGCGATGAAGCTGTTGAAGGCTGTTGCGAACTCCGTAGCGCTATCCGATGCTTTCTCAATTTGCGACAAGACAAACGAGGGCGACGCATTCTGGTTACCAGCTTGCATGGATGAGTCGAGTTCGTAGAGCGCGTCGTCCACGCGGGCAACACCGGCTTCCAAAACCGAGTCTATGATACCGTTGACCTTGTCCAGGTTGGATAGAATAAGCGCGTCAATCTGCCCGTCCAATGCTTCATCTGTCACTCCCCGGTTGGTCTCAAGCTCATTCAACTTCACCAAAGCCTCGTCCATGCCAGTCTTGTACACCTCCAGCTCCATTTCTTTGTCGCGGAGGAGCTGCTCGAGATCCGAGTTCCCATTTCTCATGCGGGACTGTGCCTCCTCCAGAGCTCTTGACTTGTTACGCAAGGCTTCTTCCAAGTCACTCATCTCACGGTTGTACTTGGCCAGCACAGTAGACAACTCGTTTCCTTTGCTGCGCTCCAGGTTATCTGCCCGGTCTTGGGCCATGCGAAGCTCACGCTTCAAACTCTCGACCTCGTCCTTGTTGCTGCCATTAAGCCGATCCCTGTCGTGGAGAGCACGGTCTCTCTCGCGAATCATGTCTGCAAGCTCCAGGTTCTTCGTCTTGATCTCACGCTCAAGCTTCTCTTTCCTGTCGATTGCCTCCTGTGCGCTAGCTGCCTTTAGTTGTACTCCCTTGAATCTTTGCAAAAGATCCAGATGCTCATGCCGCAGCTGGGAGTAGAGCTTCGCCAATGCCTCGTATTTTGTTCTCCATGTCGTCACCTGCTCTTGCAGAGCTCGGATCTGGTCATCCTTGCTCGTGATCTGCTGGCCGAGGCTGTTTTGAACCTGGGCAAGCTCGCCCTCAAGGGCTTTTACGCGCTGGTCGTATTGTTGAAGCATGAGTTGATCCCGTTCATATTGAGCTCGCGCCTGGAAGTGTTCGCGCTCCAACTCGGCCAGCCTGCCTTGAGTCTGCCATTGTGCTTGCTGTGCCAGAAGTGCTTCTTGCTCTCTTTTCTGTTGCTCGGCGAGACGGCGCTGCTGTTCTTCAAACTCGCGTTGGGCTTGCTGCTGTGCTTGTTGCTGTGCAACCCAGGCTGCATTCTGCCTTTCCTCCAAAACCCGCTGCTGCTCTTCGTACTCGCGATTTTGTCTATCCAGCTCACTCTTCCAGAACTCCGATATTTCGTCTGGCTCCTGTGATTTCGGTTCGGCAGGAGGAGTTGGACGTCTCTCTATTTCTTGCTTCGGACGTGCCGGAAGTGCTGGGGCTTCGTCGTCGCCAGCCAGCAAGTTTGGTGCGTCTGGTGGCAACTTGGGGATATTAATGAGACTTGTCAAGTACCGGAGGTTCGAGCACTCATAGTAGAACTTGACTAGGCGGTAGTGCTGGGCATCATATCTCTCTCGAAGCGGTTGCAGGGCATCATCGTCTCCGGTGACTATATATCGTGTTAGATGGTGTGTCATTCACCGGCCTGGTGCAATAGGAGGGACCTACTAGAGTGCATAGCACGCAACATGCTCGTGATGAATTTGTAGATACCATAGCTCTCTTGCACCAGCGGCACGAGAGCAGAAATGCGGCATTCGTTGTTCCCAACGTGCCGGAAATGGGAGAAGATCAGCTTCTGAAACTGCTCAATCTTGTCCTGAAGGACCATGAGATCGGTTATAGTCTCATAGCCCTCATTGGGGTCGTTGATCGCTTTGAGACTAATGTACTCCTGGTACTCAAAAGTCCCATTGAACTCGTTGTGCTGCTGGTGGAAGGTGATTTTGGCCAGAAGATAGTATACGTATTCGCGGATCAACGGCCCATACCCACGGATACCGTCGGCAGACACTCCCCGATTGAGACTATCAATCCAGTTCTTATGACTTATTGCGTCTGTCAAGGCTGACGGATGACCCTCTTGAAGCACCTTATGAATGGTGATGAGGGCCTTGAATGTCTGGACCTCATCGGCAAGTATCGGTTGGCTGGTCATCAAGTCAGCCCCTTTCCACTCGCCGCAACGCGAACCCATAGGAGTCATACACTTTCATGCCCGACCAAAAGGCCTGTGATGACCTGTGGTCCCAGGTATACACGATACATGATCGCACATGCTTCCGCTTCGGGGATATTTCGTCACTGTTGGTTGCCTTTCGGATGCTGATCGCGAGCTCTTGATCGGTTCTGTAGAAAGCTACACGTCAGTTTGCGATTCTGAAAGAGGGGAAATCCTGCCGCTCTTTAAATGGCAATACATACTTGGTATGCTCCATCGTTCGAAGTGAAGTCATGGTCCCAATCATCGAGCCGAGCTCTGCGGTGCAGTACCGATGGTAAGTGATGTATTCCGTGGTTTCACAGTCGCGACTCCTCGAGCCACGGGAATCAAAACAATATTGGGTCTGTAGAGTATCACAGATAAACTCAATGGAGAGACGACGGTCAAAACGCCGATGCTACAACGTGCTCTGCCGGTGCTAATAGGAGCTCTGGTGCCTGGTGGATGCGCAAGTCGTCAACCTGCATCGCCAGGTGGGGCTTGATGATGCGGTTGTCATCCGCGCCTCCTTGGCTAGACCGTAGCTGTTACGGCCCAACCAGCGGCCCGGCAGAACATCGGTCCAAAGAAGACCGATCAACTAATCACATCGCTGCTCACTACTCTACTAGTAAGCAGAAGAGGCAATTACTACTTAATAGAAGTAAGTAACACTACTAATTACTACTATTACTAGTAAGTACCTAGCTATATAAGACTTTATTACTTAAAACTATTTTCTTAGCTAGTTTTTAATAGAATTATTAGTTATAATTATAATTATAACTTAGTATTATATTACTTAGCTTAAACTACTTTATAGTTTTACTTATATAAATTAACTTTAATTATTATATATTAAAGACTTTTATTTAAAACTATACTATATTACTTTAAGTAATAACTTAATATTATTAAAATAGCTTCTTAGAATTTTACTAATATACTAGCTAATAAGAACAATTAAGTAATAGTAAATAAAATTATAGCTCTTTAATAGTTAGTTATTACTTTTTAATAATAAAACTAATAACTAAAAAACTTTAGTAAAATTATTAAACTTAAAAACTTAAAACTATTTAAAAAAAGCCTTAAAAATACTTTAAGGATTCTTTATATAGCTTTAAGCTTATTATTACTTTTTTTAAATAAAATATTTAAAGCTTATTAAAAGGTTTTATATACTAAAAAATACTTTATAAAAGTAATATTAATATAGTTTAAACTTATTATAAAGAATTAC
>JFZS01000493.1:0-13264 GCA_000709145.1 Balansia obtecta B249 | reverse complement strand
TTTTCTTCTCTCTCTCTCTCTCTCTCTCTCTCTCTCTCTCTCTCGCTCTCTTCTTCTTCTCCATCAGCAAGTCGTCACAGCCTCCTCGCCAAGCTGGATCTTCCTCCGCAGCCCGCAGCCGGCGACGCTGCCCCCGATCATCTTCACAACAACGGTGTCGCCGTCGACAACAACATGGAAACGGATCACCACACGCCCCTAACACCTCTCGATGGCCACGAGGATACATTCGCCGGCATCGAGGGCTCACCGCACGTCGCTCCCAGCCATGGCCTATACCAACAGCAAACCCAATCATTAGAACAAGCAATGCCCGCCAGCCCACGACATGACGACGACCCCGCTCACCGGTACACACCTCCGGTCTCTGGCCCTTCATTATCGCGGCCGGCAAGCGGACTGTCAAACCCGGTACACCAGGCCCACGGCGACTATAGATCAGGATCAGGCGAGCCTTCCAACGGCCGGAACCATGTGGTGATCAAGGTTGGGATGGTGGGTGACGCGCAAATCGGCAAGACGTCCCTCATGGTGAAATACGTCGAGGGCAGCTGGGACGAGGATTATATTCAGACCCTAGGCGTCAACTTCATGGAGAAGACCATTTCAATCCGTAACACCGAGATTACCTTTTCCATCTGGGACTTGGGCGGCCAGCGAGAGTTTGTCAACATGCTTCCCTTGGTTTGCAACGATGCCGTCGCAATTCTCTTCATGTTCGACTTGACGAGGAAGAGCACGCTGAACAGCATCAAGGAATGGTACAGACAAGGACGAGGGTTCAACAAGACAGCCATCCCGATTCTGGTGGGCACAAAGTACGACCATTTCGTCAACTTTCCTTTGCAGGACCAGGAAGAAATCTCGAACCAGGTACAACCAACCGCACCGAGCGAGCCTCCGCATCATCTGTCAAAGGCTAACACTTGAGCAGGCGAGAAGATTTGCCAAGGCGATGCGTGCCGCCTTGATTTTTTCGAGTACGAGTCATAGTATCAATGTTCAAAAGGTAAACATTGCCGCATTCTCTGATCCATGACTAGCCCAGGTTAACAATTCGCAGATTTTCAAGATCGTTCTATCGAAAGCCTTCGACCTCAAATGCACCATCCCCGAAATCGAAAACGTTGGCGAACCCCTGCTCCTGTATCAGTCTGTATGATAATACGCAGCGCTTGTTGTCGACGGGCAGTTTAGCTGCGCACACAACCATACCGCCTGCGGGCGGCTGATGCTCCTCCAAATCGAGTGAAATTCATCAAGGGCCCATGCCAAGCCCCAAGCTGAGCTCCCCATTTCTCATTCGAACAAAAGTGGTCCATTTCGATCATCAAAATATCTGGAGCTCCGCATAGGTAGGGAGTTAATTCTTTGCACTCTCCCAAGGAGACCGTTGAGGAGCCACCATTGCACTGTAATCATACTCGACGCTATTATTTCCCTTGTTTTCTTTTTATTTCCAGCTGGATCACTCAGAACCCGGGGCTGGGATTTCCGCTGCTGCGGCAAAAGGGGCTACTTGCTGCAGAAGCAAAAGGCGTACAAAACATATCATGGCTATTGTCCCCGGCCCGTTGGCGCCGCCGGACAAAGCCGCTTAATAACAGGACAGAGCCACGGTACGAGAAAGAGCGCATCTGCCGCACCCAGCGCTCCTGCATATGCTATTTGGATTGTTGTGAGCTGGCCCAACCAACGGGTTGTCAATGACACGCAAGTGTTGACGGGGGACTGAAGGAATGGAGGGCAACTGGACCGCGGGGGAAAGTTTTCTGTATGGCGTAGGTATACATTGTTGCATTGGCAATTAGACAACATGGCAAATTCAAGCATCACCGCTACCGCACGGCGTACCGCGCATCGTGTAGGTCCGTATGCCGACTCCAGAACCCTTCCTTGATCGCACCACGTCGCACACCCCCCTTGGCCGTGGACTAGATGAGGAGGTGCAGTAGCCGTGGCGGCGGCGGGGCCACTCCACAGGGCAGCCAATGGTGGGAACCTGATCGTCCGACGACTTTCCCTCTACGGCAAAAAAAGTTTTCCCTTGGCTCCTCAACGGTCCGGCTTTTCGTCGTTTCAAGAAACAGTTTCTAATAATCGCTGCCATGGCGGCATGTGGTCCCGTGCTGTATTGCACCTACATTCCTAGACGCGTCTATCTAATTCTGTACATCGTCTGAAAACGGCATCAGTCCTTCATCGGGTCGCCCTTCAACCAAAACGAGTCTCCTTTTCTCAATCTTTCATGACAATGTGGCACTGGCACCGTCCGTGAATCCCCTCACCCATATAGGGTACTAAACGCCGCGAAACGCCATATGATGGGCATAAAAAAAATTTCTCCATCGCGTGGGTCCAAAGACTCAACTTGGCTGATGTTGAAATGATTTACAATGGCGGTGCAGAAATCAAAGTCATAAACTGAAAATAGTCCCTGGATCTCAAACAAAAAAGCCAAAAAAAAAGTATGTACTGAAGCAGACAGGCGAAAAAAAAAAAACGAGTGCCGACGACGCTATATGCTATGGCTCGCAGTATTACAACATTTATATCGAGGTCAGGGACATTTATATAGAAAACGCTAATATTGATGTCCTGGTTTTCAAGGTGTTCGTGGAAATGATGAGTACGAGTGTGGTGGTTTCCATGTTTCATGAGGCGTGCGTGTTCTTGCCGCCCCAGATCGGAGCTCCCAAAGGCTTGCTGACGCCAAAGCCCACGGCAACAGCTACGCTAATGACCAGGATAATGATAAAAACCTTGGCCAAGACTCTGTTGCGTGGGCTGAGCCGTTGCATCAGAGCGCAGCTGCGGCCCTTCTTGCCGGCCTCGGCTCTCTGCTGCCAGTCGCGCTTGTCGGGCCAGACCTGGCAGTCCTTTTTGCAAGTCAAAATGACACTGCTTCGTGGCTTGTCGATGTAGTTGTTGGCCGCCATGGTTTCCACGTCGGTATCAAACGGGTTGCTGTCATCAGACCGTGCGGTGGCACCGCTGGGTGTTCTGTCCAGAGAAGTAACTCGAACTGGCGCTGGGCCTTTGGCTGTTTGTTCCGGAACTGTCAGTTTGGCGCTTGTCAGAGGAAAGACCTCGGTCTTCTCTTGTCGTGCGGCCATGGCTGCTGTTGATGTTGATGTTTTCATGTTTGTCGTGTTTGGATACGGAGGATATGTTTGTGTGTCTGTGTAACTAAATGGACTGGCTGCTGTTAGAACAAGGGTCTTCTGAGATGGCCATGTGGATGTGAAAGGCCCAGCACAGAGTTTGCTCCTGTTTCCCGTCGAGATGTTTTCCGGCTTGGGGACGATATAAAAGCAAATTCCAACCAATTTTCGCGCCATGCAGGAAAGGAAACTCACCCAGCCACAAAGGAGAGCCAGTTGGCTTCGCAGCCGTCGCACCAACCGGACGACTCGCTAGTGGTGATGACAAGAGTCAAGAGTCAAGAGTCGAGAATCAAGAATCAAGAATCAAGAATCAAGAATCCCGGACAAGAAAGTGCTGGACCAGAATCGAGTGATCTCGACAGAGGCAGAAAATAGAGACGGGGGGGAGGAACAAGTGTTTGGAGGGTTCAAGGGTCGTTGTGTGGGAAAATCAAAAAGTCAGAGCGCGCAGAGCACATCCGCCCAGATGTCGTTCTAGGGTCTTGTCGTTTTTGTATTGATGCAACCTGCTACAACAACCCCCAACCAGACCGCCGGCAGTTACTTTTGTTGGAGGACAAACACAAAAACACAAACAAGAAAACAAGAAAACAAAAGAATGGCACTAATACACCAGGACGGAGATGGTGGGGTGGGGGGGGGGAAGCAACGAGCAACGAGCAACGAGCAACGAGCACCAGGCGGACGGATGCTGGGCGGGTAGCGAGAAGAGAGGGACCAGCGGAATCAGAGGCGAAAGCAGGACAAGGCAGTGTTTTGTTGCTTCTCCGGTCACACCAAGCAAGACATCTGTCACCTTGGCACTCGGTGACAGCGGGCGATTGAGCACGAGGCGAGGGAGACCTTGACCAGGAGTTTGAAGCAGATTGATGGGAAGAGCATCGGGGGGGGGGGGCCGTTGGGCTGGCTGCTGGCATGGGCATCACACACAATCGATGGCAGTGGGCATAACGTGATACCCATAGTACCCATAATACCCATAATAACCACAATAACCATAATACGGAGTACGTACTCGGCACATAATACCTACCATTCGTGTTCCTGCAGTTTCCAGGCCAAGGTGCAGCAGGTGCAGCACTTGATCAACAAGGACAGGCGGCACAAGGCAGCACAAGGCGGGACAGGCAGAGAGGGCAACCAGTGAGGAAGGCGCGACTGGAGCTCGACACTTCCATGCCCCGGCTATTCACGACACGCTCGCAATCTTGTTGGCTGCCATCCAACTAATCAGAACACTTTAGCCTGGACGGCCCCCACTCATCCTCTGCAGTCGTCAATGCACAATACACTGGGCTTTGCATGACCGCCCAGCCAGTAGTTGTGCTTTGTTGTGGGAGGGAGCCGATGCGCTGGCTATAACTGCCGTCGCCAAGGTGTGCGCGTGCAGGCAGAGAGGGGCAGGGGCGGCCAAGATGCTGTTTCCCTTTTGTGCCATGCCATTGCGATACGATACGAAACGAAACGAAACGAAGAGTTAATTTCTGCCTTGAGACCCTGTCCTCCGACCCTTGTCGATGCATCTGCAATGAGGAACTAATCAACTATTAATACGGGGGAAAAACCTGCAAGCTGCGCAGGGGTCGACGAACAAAGCCTGTTCATTTGGGCGGCAAGGAAGTGCACGCAGCATCCATTGATCCCAAATGGCGCCGCATTTGCGGATTATGCCATCTTTTTGATTGTGGGCCGGACTCGACGTGGTGCACGTTTATGCCATGGTAGGTTGTCATGGAGGCATACCGAGTACATGTAGTCCGTACCCACTCATTCTCTGTCTAGTGGGGAATTGCGAATGGCTCTCGGCCTAATTCGGCGGAGGGACCCTGCTTGTTGTATGGAGGGAAGCGTGCAGCCACGTGCAGCCCACTGCAGAGCAACTCCGTTTTGCCTCAGCACATGTTCATTTCTTCGCATTCGGTTTGCGGCATTGGCCAGTCCCCTTTCTGCTGTCATCAAGCGTCCAACTATCACATACTTGGTCGTGCTAATACTACCTGCTGCACTGTGTGCACAGACATGTTTAATGTTTAGTGTTTGATGTTTAGCTGACATGAATCGACCGGAGTAGGATTGCTTCATACATCAATGATGCCAACTCGCAAAACACATGACACATTAAAGAAACCGACTACTACGACATCGTTAACAATCAATTCCAAAAAAAAAAAAATAATTCTTTGCTATTTGCCCATGGTTTTGCAGAGACATCCGATCGTACAAAGACGCCGAGTCCAATACTACTCTCTGCACATCCAGATCCAGCGTCAGTTTGATTAGTGTCTGCTGTCTCTCTTGGTTGGAATACTGATTGTGAATCGCGCCGAAGATCGATATATATCCAAGACACGTATCTCATTGCCCTGCCAGATCCAGAGAGAGAGCATCCTGTATGTTGAAATCCGGTCCCCGAGCAACGGGCCGCAAAGAAGTTTGCTTCGTCACAATCACCCGAGCTTGTCACGATCCTTGATCGTCGAAACCGTTGGCAGGTACACGCTGTTTAAGGGCCCAATCGGTGGTCTCTTGAGTCTGCTTCTCGTATTTGTACCTCAAAGACGCTTTATAACGTTGAGTCGCAAAGTCTATCTTGCCATGTCAGCCAGTGGTGCATTTGGAGGCACGATTTTGCGACACACCACCATGGCGCAGCACAACGAGCCAAGGTGATGCGTGGCATCAACAGCTAGTCGAGCTCGTGTCGACAGAAGAGGCATGCAAATAATGACCAGATGATACTCGCATGGAATGGGAGACATACGCTGATATTTCTGACTTGCTTGAAGGATCGAGTCTTCAATGACGACAGCCGGCGAGGTGGCCCACGGCAAGTCACCAGTTGTCTGCCACCTGCTCCTGCTCCTGCTTCCTTTGTCGCATCGTGACTTCTCTGTTTCCCGTCATCTCGATTTATTTACTGATGCGCCCAGATTTTCTCCCATTTTCATTCCTCAAGCTGCTCCATTCTCGAGCATATGCCCGTCAGCTCATACTCGAACATTGTTTGACTTTGCATTTCTTTGCCATTCGCGCATAGTTGATGGGCTCAATACATATACATTCACTCGTCAACTAGTCTCTCTCTCTCTCTCTCTCTCTCTCTCTCTCTCCCTGTTCCACTGCAAGCCCCGAGTGCGAGTGCTTCAACGAACCATCGGACTGTGGCACCTGATATACCTATAGATCTGCTTGAGTATGAATCGCCAGATCAGCTGTACGCAGAGTTCCATATTCAGCTATTCACGAGAAAGCCGAGCGACTTACCAGCTCCCACCTACTCCATTCTATAGCATCAGCCCTTGTGCTATCATGGAGAAGCAGGCAGTAGAAGATCGACAGCAATCATGGCAGTGGCAAGCTACCGACGGTACCAGTGACGCCTTCACAACCAAGGCATGTCTAACCACGACTTTCTGGCCTTGTGGGATCTACTCCCGAACCTCTCAACGTCTCAAGGCAGCACTCTCTGGTCACGATGCAGAACATATTCCTGACCGTGGCTGCTGCAACCCTGATTGCATCCAATTTACCTTGTGCCTCCCTTGTAGGTTTCTCAACTCTCATGCATGATTGTCACCCCCCCTCCTTCAAGTCTGACCAGATGCTAGTCTATAGCTGCCTGCTGGCTAAAATGCAGTCCACTGTACGAGCCTTTTACGGCATTCAGGGCAGTGAGGTCTCTGACTGTACTGACAGCTGCTGTTGTCCATGTCTCACGATGGTTAGAAATGAGCAAGAGATTCTAGTACGAGAAGAGCAGCACAAGCGGCTGCATGGAAGCCACACGCGTGACCATTCCGCCGGCAGTCAGTACCGGTGCCACAATCCGATGAGCTATTCGAGCCCAGAGTCCGCTAGGAACTTGACTCATAATCAGGTTGGCCGTCAAGGCAAGGCTGCTCTGCACGGCCTGGACAGTGATTTGCTTTCCCCGACATATACCAGTGCCTACCCACGAGTTCATTACCTGGACCAGCATTAGTATCTGGTCCCCTTTGAACCAGCCAAGAAGTCAAATAACTCTCAGACATCGAAGGCTCTGGCGCCTACCATTGCCAAACTCTTGGGAAAGCATGCTTTGGATGCACATGAACTTGTTGTTACAGGCAATGTGCCTTTACAGCACAAACTTGAGTCAGACGCAAAGACACAACATCGTGGAACTGAACCAACCCATGTTCTCTATCATGATGACACGGCTCCTGCAAATAGTCCCAGGGCGGAATCGGACCATGACTTGAGTCGAGATGCTGTGGCTGACCTGGCCAGCCCAGCTGCTTCTCATGGCCTGTCTACCGACAAAAAAACTCAGGTGGCCAATCTGAACAGCGGTCACAATTTAGCCAGAGACGTTCTCGTGCGCTCAATCAGCGACAGCACAACTGGGCACGCCATCAATGCTCACAGACCAGTTGACAGCCGGGTTCCTGATCCTCCTCATCTATTGAGTGACGATGAAGCCGCGGCTTCGACCACTCGACCCATCAGCAACCACAACATTGACCACGATGCAAAGGTAGATGCATCCGGCAAAGGAGGCAACAGTCAGCACGATCTGGGAGCACACTAGGCTATCAAGTCGTCGAGCAGCCGATTCGGGTCACGCAATATTAAAGAGCTCAAGCTTGTGGTTCAAGGTTAAGTACAGGGGTGTGGCTGACGAGAATTACAACGAATAAGACTTAAGTACTCAGTAACTTGGTATAGACTTAATGCAGTATTGTTTACAGATACGATGTGTTTTCTCCCCGTCTCTGTGAATATGCTCACCTACCCGCGACGACACAAGCTTCTCATGGCTGCCCCTGATGATTGACATGGCCACTCAGGGCTCACCAGTTCGGAGCGTTATTGGTCACTTGGTGCAAGCGATGACCTCATGAAGTGATTCTGAGACATGCTGGAATGCCCAAGGCACTCTCGGCTGTTCCATGCTCACTATTGATGATACAGACTGCCCCGTAACAAGCGCGAGACGCTGACCAGCTATCAATGACGTGCTTGAGACGGGGTGAAGCTTATTGGCGACCAGAGGCTGGAGATGGTATGTCGTCTTATGTTTGCTGAAGGGAACACTTGTCAATGTGCACTAGTCTGTTATCAGCCTGCCGAGGCATGTATCATGATCTCCAGAGTACCTACCTACATAGGTAGGTAGGCAGGTAGTTGGAAAAGAGAGGGTACATCTGCAAACGGTAGACTGCAATCAAGTCTCTTGGACGATGTAAAGACAAAGATGATTTCACAGCGGAGGATATTGTTTCACGGAAGGACAGTCCGGTAGGACTGACGTTCTGATTGGATAGGAGGGCAGTCAAGGAATGCAAAGACGGACTGATTGGCATAGTTGGAAGCAGGAGATGAGAGATGGAAGAGTATCAAGATCAGCAGACTGGGCCTGGGGCGGCAAAGAGCAAGCCGTCCATGTTGGAGGTGGTCTTTGTCTCAAGGCATGAAGAGCGTAAAAGCAGGACTGAAGACTGGAGACTGGAGACTGGAGACTGTAGATGAGCTAGCAGTGGATGGGCTTCCAATACCCAATGGCTACCATGGCTTATCAGAGGCGATGAAACGGGGTGGTGGTAGCGGCCGTATGAAGTAGGCCATCTGGAGGCCAAGTGTGCATGCGTGGCTGTGTTCCAATGGATTTCGTGGAAGGGGCTGATGGAAGTGTGATGGATGAATCATGGGTGGAGGTTTTTCTTTTTTCTTTTTTTTTTTTTTTTTTTTTTTTTTTTTCATCTTTGCAAAGGCCAACCCCCCAAAATCACAGAGTTGTCGGGGTCGCGATGAGGGCGGGCCTCCGTGATGTGTGAATTGGACGCGTTTGGGGTGACGTGGGCGGGTTACATTCGATGTTGAGCTTTGATGCTGGACTGTGCATTGCAGGTAGTGATAAAGACAGAGTTTGACCTGTGATGACGGACTGTGATGACGTACTCGCCCGGTGAGCTGACGAGATGGATTCATACACAACGCAGGGCCTTGTATCAGAGGTTCCAGTCCGCCTCATTGCACACACCTTGACCACGGACGATGAGCGAAAAGATATCATGTGCCAGTAGAGAGGAAGAAAAAAAAAAGAAAAAGAAAAAGAAAAAGGCAACGATGAGGATGACATGTCACGGTACTTGGTGCTATACCGCTTCTTTGCCGCTGAGCTGCGGGAGCCTCAGTGCGATATCATGGGCAGGCGATGATCAGAGAGTCGGCCGGGAAGAGCGGTGGATGAGATACGGCTGACGCTATTCCGGTCAATCAATGGCGTGGTGGCACGAGGGACGCGCGAGAGAAACGCGGTCGTGAAGTGTGGGCGGGCGTGGGCGTGGGCGGGCTTTAATTGCCTGCTGCTCGTTCGTTTTCGGTTCGTTTTTGGTTCGTTGTTGGCGAGAAAAAGAAGATGATGGAGAAGCCCCGTCACCCGTCACCCGTCACGCGCCGTCAAGAGAGGGATGCAGGGGATGCAGGTGATGCAGGGGCTTAGTGGGCCGGGTGCTGGGCTATGCGGACGCGTTCATTGGGTGCGAGCTGGCTCTCCGTTTATGTTTTTGTCTGATTGGTGGACGGGGGCAGGATCACCTGGCCAGTGCGTGAGTGAATCGCTCCTCCTGCAAAACGGTCGCGCAATGACCGTTTTTCCGGTCGAATAGAGCTCAACGGGACGTCACGGGTCGAAAGACGGTCGTGCCATTCATTCATTAGTCCTGATCGTTCAATGAATCCCCTGCCGGGCGCCCCACCTGGACCGGCGGCGCCCACGTCTTAAGTGGAAAACGCGTCTTGGGCTGGCAAACGGGCGTGCCGCAGTGCGTCTCAATTTCCAATGCTCATGCAGCGTGATTCGTCGTGATTCCTGCAGCGCCAGACGACGTCCTTTTTCTTTGTTCGCTGTACGCTGTGCTGCCCGCCCCTCCAAGCCTGCAGGCGCATAACGTGTAAACGGCCAATCGTCCACGCCCCTCGTCCACGCCCCTCGTCCACGCCCCCCCAGACCACGGACCAGGCCGCTCGTTGCCAGACCCAAGCGCTGGCACGCTCCTGCTGTGCTCCCTCAGGTACGTACCACGCACTGCCCAGCACGCTCTTTGTTCGCCTGTTTCCTCTCTCTCTTCTGCCCGCCCGTTTGTGCTGGCCCCTCACAAGGTGCTTTTTACTTCTTAAATGACCCTCGCGTCCCGTCGTTCAACACCTCGATTTGTTTTTTTTCCTTTACACTTCCACACCTTCCATCAACAAGCAAGCACGCTTGGCTCCCATCTTGGACTGGAATAAACAATCAACAGACTTCAACAGAATCTTCAGTCTCATCTTCATCCTCTTTGCTCTTCCACCCCTTCGACCTCCATTTACTAGGAAGAACGCGGCACCAAACGTTGCTTAGCAACTTCTTCCATTCAATTCAATCACCCGCACATAGGAAGGACGCACAGTCGAACTGTCATCTGCTACTCACCCCCGCTCAAGTACAATGGCTTCCGTTTCTCGCCAACCTTTTGCTCCCCTTGACGGGTCCCGCTTGCAGAGCTTGACAAGCCTCAAGAACCGACAAAATGGTACGTTACAAGACGCTGTGTACTGTCAAGGACTACAAGTCCAATGCTTCACAACCACCCCTTCTTAAAACCCCAAAAATCCATTGCGAATCAACATCATTGACATGTACCAATAGCTTTTGTTCCCCAGTCCAACACCAAGCGCAAGGCAGACCAACTGCATGTTGATGACTCTGAAAATATCGACCCATCCTTCTTTGCTAAGCGCTCAAAGGGTGCTTTTGGAACACCAGTCAAGGACGTCTTGAAGAAGTCGTCATCGTTTGTTCTCACCAAGGCCACGTCTACTCCCGCCGCCAACGCCCGCACCTTGGCCAGCCTTGCCAATGTTAAAGCTTCTTCAGTGCCCAGAAGAACGCTGCAACCCAAGTCACCCATCCAAAAGCTCAACACTCTTCTCACCCACTCGTCTCCCATCTCTGCCCCTGCTGGACGTTCGCCCACTCATGACAAGAGATCTGCCATCTTGTCCAGTCGCCAGCAGCACACTGCCGGGCTTTATACTCGCGTGGACCCTCCATCGCGTGCTCCCTCCCACTCTGCAGCCCCCTTCTCTCTGGATGCCGCTCTCAAAGGCACAATTTCCACCAACAGCACCCGCCCTCGCTCAAATGCAAACTCACAGAACATGACCTCTTCGGCTTTGGCCGAACCCCATATGAAGGCCACCTGGTTTTTTGACATCCACGAAGACACTCCCGACCAGGAGATGACCAACCTCCTTCAACACAGCACCTGCGTACTGGACATCTCGTCGGATGAGGAGTGTGAGAAACGAGAGCGTCGAGAGAAAGCCGAGGGCCGCGACAAGGAGAATGTCCCACCGTCCGGCGACGTGTCACAGACGTCAGGCCGACGCTTTACTAGAACTGATCGTCTCAATGGCAAGGTTTCAAAGGAGCGCGTGGCCCTGAGCGAGATGAACGCGGCAGACTTTTTTGCAGCAGGCTGCGACGAGACTTCTGTCATCATTGTTTCGGGTGACGATCAGGGGCCAGCCAATTCTGTGATGCGACCCGTTGTCAAGTCAATCACGGAAAAGGCCCCTCTTGATGAGTTTCAGTTCACGCCCCAGTTGGAGAATGTCGAGAGTCTCGAGGTGATTGATCAGTTGATGGCCAAGTCAGAAACTCCGTCAGCTGTTTTACAACCGATCGAGGGGACTGGCGAAAGCTTCGACTTGTGGGAGAGTGGTAGTGCCAAGGATGATTCGGGTTTGACAACGGCCGAATCATGATGTGTTTTTTTTTTTCTGACGTCCCATTTTCCTGGACCGTTTTGGAATAATTTTTGACGTGTTATAAATGAACAGATTCAGCAAGTTATTGTTTATGGTTAGTTCGGGCTTTGCTATTGGATTATCGTTTTGGGTTGGGGGGAAAAGGTGTTCTTGAAGGATACCGGTATCAACAATGGGCGGCGATCCCATGACGGAGGACGGTGTTTTATGGTACTTTGTAGTTCTGGACACTGTGTGTGCAAGTTTTTGAAAGGAATTGACGCAACTTTTTTTTCTTCTCAGATGCTCTAGATTTGTGACGGTTTCCTATCGCGCATGAGAGCGATTGTGAGTTGAGTACAAATACAGACACAAATACAATCTCGGCAGGGCACGGGTGAAGATGAGGACTACCACAACTCTTGCACAGCAGAGCAAGAGCAGAGCAGTCCAACGCCGTAGATTTTTAAAAAAAGTTCAAATACCACTCACAGTCGGCAAACCATCACTGGACAATTCTCACCGTCGTGCCCATCTCCCGCCTCGAAACAAGGTCAACCCTCGGCTTGACCATGGCCCAAACCCTCTCGGCAACCTCCTCAACGCTGCCGGCGGCGTCGACAACCACCAGGTCCTCCTCCTCCTGCCTCCACTGCGCGCCGTCCAAGCCCCCCAGGCCAGCGAGCATCTCCTGGCCCTGGACGTCCTTGCCGCCCATGCTCAGGCCCCAGAACAGCTCCCTCACCCTGCTCTGCAGGCCGGCCTTCTCGTAGACCTCGCCGCCCCAGCCGCCCCTCGACCGCGCGGCCTCCTCGTCCAGGTCGAGGAAGAGCACCACGTCCGGCCGGGGCAGGCCCCTCTCCGGCGCGCGCGCCCACGACAGCGGCAGGGAGGGGTTCAGCTTGGCGGCCGAGTATACTATGCCCGAGTGGTAGAAGCGGTCGCTGATGATGGTTGTTCCGTCCGCAAGAAGCGACTCTATCTGTTTGCTGGTTCTGACTTAGCATTGACGCCGCTGGGCCATCAAAACGGGGTCAAGACACGTACGCGGCCTCCCATCTGTTGGCGCTGAATAGCAGGTGAATCACATGGTCATCCAGCTGCACGTCGCTTTTGAGGTAGCGATCGATCATCTGCCCGATGGGCGTCGACCTGTCTGTATTTTGGCATCAGCGAGAGAGGGGGGGGTGGTTCAACGGGGCACCCGGCNCAAGACGTACTGGGGAACCTCATCGTCCTCACCCGCTTTCCCTCCTCCACGAACCGCTGCTCCAGCAGCTTCACCTGCGTCGTCTTGCCGCTGCGGTCCAGCCCTTCCAGCACGA